>PVIJ01016485.1:0-32506 GCA_004024925.1 Scalopus aquaticus | reverse complement strand
TGGTGTATTATCTTTTGGATGCATTGTTGGATCCTGTTGGCCAAGATTTTGTTGAATATTTTTGCATCAGTATTCATTAGGGATATTGGTCTGTAGTTTTCTTTTTTTGTATTATCTTTCTCTGGTTTTGGTATTAGAATAATATTTGCTTCATAGAATGTGTTTGGTAGTACTCCTTCCTTTTCAATTTTTTGAAAGAATTTGTGTAATATAGGGATTAGTTCATTTTTGAACGTTTGGTAGAATTTGTTTATGAAACCATCTGGTCCTGGGCTTTTGTTTTTGGGGAGGGTTTTGATTACTGCTTCAATTTTGTGGGTTGAGATTGGTCTGTTTAGGTGTTCTATATCTTCTTTACCTATTTTTGGGTGGCTGTGTAGATTCAGGAATTTATCCATATCCTCTAAGTTGTTGCACTTGTTTCCATATAGGTGTTTATAATAGTCTCTGATTATTCTTTTGATTTCTGCTGTGTCTGTTGTAATTTCGCCTCTTTCATTTCTTATCCTGTTTATTTGTGTATTCTCCTGTTTTTTCTTTGTGAGCCTTGCTAGAGGTCTGTCTATTTTGTTTATTTTTTCGAAGAACCAGCTTTTGGTTTTGTTGATCTTCTGTATTGTTTTTTTTGATTTCCAATTCATTTATTTCTTGTTTTATTTTTATTATTTCCTTTGTTGTACCGGCTTTTGGGCTTTTCTCTTGTTCCTTTTCTAGTTCTTTGAGGTGAGAGATTAGATTGTTTCTTTGAGTTGTTTCTTGTTTCTTGATGTGAGCCTGTATTGCTATATATTTCCCTCTTAATACTGCTTTTGCTGTGTCTCAAACGTTCTGGAAGGTTGTGTCTTCTTTGTCATTCATTTCTAGGTATTTTTTTATTTCTTCTTTGATCTCCTCGTTAGTCCAGTGGTCTTCGAGCAGTGTGGGTTTTAATCTCCATGATGTAAAAGGGTTCCTTTTTTTCTTTTCATGATTTATTTCTAGTTTGATAGCTTTATGATCGGAGAGGATAGTAGGTATGATTTTGATCTTTGTGTATCTGTTGAGGTTTGTTCTGTGACCTAGTGTGTGATCAATCCTAGAGTATGATCCATGTGCACTTGAGAAGAATGTGTATTCAGATTTTTGGGGGTGTAATGCCCTATAGATATCTGTTAAGCGCATGTGGTCTAGGTCTTTGTTTAGAGCTTTAATGTCCTTGATTATTTGTTGCCTCATTGATCTGTCCATTTGTGATAATGGAGTGTTGAAGTCTCCTACTATATATGTATTTTCTCTAATATCTGTTTTCATAGTTGATAGTAATTGTCTTATATATTTTGGTGCTCCTTCATTAGGGGAGTATATGTGGATGAGAGTTATATCATCTTGCTGAATTTTCCCCTTTATCATGATATAGTGACCATCTATGTCTCTTTTTATTTTTTTTAGTTTGAAGTCTATTTTATCTGATATAAGTATAGCTGTCCCTGCCTTCTTTTTAGGTCCATTTGCTTGTAGGATTGTTTTCCAGCCTTTTACTTTCAGTCTTTGTTTATCTTTTGTGGCTAAATGTGTTTCTTGTAGACAGCAGAAGGTTGAGTTCTGTTTTTTTGATCCATTTCGCTACCCTGTGCCTTTTTATTGATGAGTTGAGTCCGTTTACATTTAGAGTTAATATTGATAGATTGGCATCTATGTTGGCCATTTTGTTTGTCCTTTTGTGGTTTTATTCCATGTCTTATTCTAGTCTTTAGCATTCCTTTGTCAGTTTTGGTTTTAGGACTTCTTGTAGTATTGTTTGTAGTGGGGGTTTAGTCGTGACGAATTTCTGGACACTCTGTTTGTCTGGGAAGATTCTTATCCTTTCTTCATAGAAGAAAGAGAGCTTTGCGGGATAAAGTATTCTTGGTTGGAATTTATGGTCTTGGAGTTTGTTGAATAAGTCTCTCCATCCTCTCCTTTCCCTTAGCGTTTCTTCAGAGAAGTCAAATGTCATCCTGATTGGTTTGTCTTTATAGGTTATTTGTTGATATTGGGATTTTATTATATCATTCATTCCCTCAATAACTC
Organism: Scalopus aquaticus; assembly: GCA_004024925.1. NCBI lineage: Eukaryota > Metazoa > Chordata > Mammalia > Eulipotyphla > Talpidae > Scalopus > Scalopus aquaticus. The sequence continues at coordinate 30,457 of PVIJ01016485.1, read as the reverse complement.
CTACATGCCTTATATTATAGTAGGTGCTAGAGATATAATGATGAATGACATGTAGTTCTCATCCTCTTATAATTTATACCCTATTTGGGAAAGCAGATAATAAACACACAAATAAACTAATATCTAAAAAAAAAATTTCAGAGAAGTCCTAAAATGAATGTAAAATTGAGAAATTAGAAAAATCAGTGTTTTGATTATATTATTGATAAGAATGACACTAAAATTAGAAAAGCTAATCACTCTTTAAATGATTAATTCATTTTAACTATTTCTTAAGCCTCAATTCTCTAGCCTCACTACCTACTAATAAACAAATTAACAGATTACATAGATTCAAATGCAATTATGTACATGGTGTTATTGAACATTGGGATTTAAGTTAACATTTGACATGAAGACTTTGTTAAGGCATCAGTATGTGTAATTGTAGGACCAAAATGTATGATTCAGTAGTTTAGCGTTATTTTCAATTTTAAATTGTCTCTTTCCACGACTTTATAGATTTTTCTATTCATGGGAAAATTGTTTCCTGGAATAATCTTTTCTTTGTTTGCCTCTTTGGAGGCGATCTTTTACTTAGGAAAGGTTTTGTCTCCAAAGTTCATTTGTAAGACATTTTGAACTCATCTTGCAGTAGCAGTGCTTAGCATGGTGGTCAGGTTCAAATGGCAACTCATAGAGGTTTATTGTCCCATTCTTGAAGCTGACAGGTCATATTAATGGTGCTCTCCTGAGTTCTGGGCTAAGTAGGTTTAGAAAGAGATAACAGAAGAGGTGCATTTTCTTCTTTTTTGAGCTCAGGACCAGATCTAGTCTATCCTATCAATCTGTCCTCCTTTCTACAACCCAAACTCCCATAGCACTCTACTCTTTAGGCCTCTAGTTTTGTTTTTTACATTGTAAGTTATGTGTTCTTTACTTTCTGTATTCTTTGTTATTAAAATAATATAAAACTTCATACTTAGACACACAATATTTTTACAAGTTTTCCCCATGATCCCAGAGAAGAATGTTTTTATGAAATCTCTTGTAAGCCAAAATGCCATAAAGGAAGGAAGCAATGACTGTTAATGTATAAGGAAATCTTTTGAGCCTTCCCAAGTGCCCCTAAACAACTTACCAAATCATACCAAATTACTTTAAAACCTAAAATAACACTAACTTATTGTAAGAGCAGGAATGACATGATAAATACGAACTTGAATGAAGTAGTTTCCGAGAAGGAACTTGGTGGAATTGCTCTCTGCTGCTTGGGCTACCACTGCTTCTAGACAGGCTGCTGAAAACCAACCCTGAACTCTGTTTTTGCCTTTTCTTTTGTTGTAAAAACAGAAATCCTCTCTGGATTTCTTTGAGAGATACAGGCTCTAAAGTAGGTGTTCCCTAATAGTGAAGTGGTATAACATGAACGTTTGAAAAGTGAGGGTTTTTTGATTTTCAAGATATCACAAAGGTATTTCACATCGTTGGAAAGATTACTGTTAACTTTTGTTCAGATACCTCTTATTAGGGGCCATGAGTTTATTTTCTCAGTTTCCTCCCTTTGATCTCTAATAGCACTCTCTGTTGAGTCAGAGCTGTGCCTGACTGGCCCCTGAATGTTCATAAATGTTCTGGTTTCTCACTTTGGTTGGTAGATGGGATTTGAAAATCTATGAGATTACACACAGGGCAAGCTTAGTCTTGTTAAAAAAAAAAAAGACTGAAAAATTATAGCAATATTATCTGATTAGTTTGGGTTCATACTACTCTTGGCACCTGCTTTATTCTCTATATTGTCTTCGTGCACTTTGCTGCCAAAAGAGACATATACCACTTGAAATCCTAGCCTAAGCAAAAAACCAACAGAAGCAACGAGTTTGCCCCACATCGCTGCTGTAAAGACAGTACCCAGGTCTGCTGCCTGCCAAAAATAGATATAGTTTATAGTATGTTCAACTCCATTGCTCATATTTTTCATTTCCTCTTCCCAGCTGAATAAATGGGGGAAAAGAGAAAAAAATTACTACCATAAAAAGTACATTTCCCCCTCTATGTTCAGTTATGGAGGGACATCTATAAACACAGGCATAAAGCCCAGAGGAAAGGAGATATTTCTGAAATGTGGTCTGATAGTCACTTTAGCTTCCAAATAAAAATTGTTTGAAAATACATTTAGGACATATAAGCAGAAATATTGACATATGGTATATGATATTTGGTTGAGTTCGTGGCAGATATATGAGCCTGCCTGAAGGAGCTTTGCTAGCAATTGTATAACCTAGGAAGAGAGTGATCAGCAACACAGACAGTTAGGGATCAATGAGCTCTTTATGGTCATGCAGAAGAATTTCTTTTGCAATTAAAGCACAGAAATGTCATAAATATAAAATATGAATACAATTAATGAGACTCTTTAGAAATAGCTGAACTCTTCTGTTTTTGTCATTTCTTTTTTTTTTTTTTTTGTCATTTCTAAAAGGTGCTGTCGGCTGGGTGCCAGGTAGTTTTGGTTAAATTGACCTTTGTCAAACATCTTTTGTTGAATTCTTGTGTCCAGGCTGCTTAAGATACAACATTTGTTCATTGTTTTACCTCTAAAGCTATGCCACATTGGTTTATGACATGTTTAAAGTAAGAAGGCACATGTGAGGAGGTAAGATGTATAGCAATAGATACTGATCATGGTATTTACTTGAAAAGCAGAGTTTTGAAGAGAAAGTGAGGTTTATTAGAATGCATATTGGATTGCCATTAGGAAACCTGGTTTCTCTTTCTACATTTGCCATCTAGTTTTATGAGTATGTGTGCGTGAAGATTTTTTTCTTAATTTTTATTATTTCTTATTGACAAATATCTGACAAATATCATTATTTTCGCTTCACGTGTACAATGTAATGACCTGACATTTGTGTGTATTGCCATAATAAAGCTATTTGCTAGAGTCAAGAATTTTAAACCTAAATTCATGAGGAATATGGGTCTGTGGTTCTCTCTCTCTCTCTCTCGCGCTCTCTCTTTTCTCTGTTTTTAGTTTACTGAAATATTAGCCTCATCAAATTAGTTGGGGAGGGTTTCCTTCTTGCCCATTTTCTTAAAGACATTTTGTAAGATTGATACTATTAAGTGTTCATTAAGCAATTGATAGAATTCTCCAGTAAACACCAACTGGGACTGAAAATCTTTCAGGAATTTTAATATTATTAATGTCATTAATGGTTATAAGACTACTCAGATGATCTAATTCTTTTGTCAAGTTATGGTAATTTGTGAATTTTGAGTAAGTGGTCATTTCTTCTAATGAGTCTTCTTCGCAAGTGTAAAATTGTTGTTGAATTTTTTTAACGTTTTAACAACTGTAGGACCTGTGGTGATATCCCCTATCTCATTCTTAATTTGGGGGATGGGTGTCTTCTTTATTCTTACTTTATCAGTCTTTCTGGAAGTCTATAATTTTATTGGTTTTCTTTTTCAAACAACCAGTCTTTTGTTTCATTGATTTTCTTTTTTTTTCAATTTTTTAATTTCTATTATTATTTTTATTATTTCCTTCTTTCTGCCTATATTGGGTTTACTTCACATTATTTTTGTACATTCTTGATGTATATCATTTTATTATGAATTTCAGGTTTGTCCTTTTTTCCAACATAAGCATTTAGAGCTATAAATTTCATGTTTAGCACTGCTTGAGCTGAATGTGACATATTTGGGTATACTGCATTTTCATTTTCATTAAATTGTATATATTTTTAGGGGCAATAAAACTCCCTTTTTGACGTGTAATTCATTTAGAAGTATGTTACTTAATTTATATGTATTTAGAAATTTCTTCATTGTCTTTGTTATTGATTTCTGTTTTTACCCATTATATTCAGAGAAAACACTCCGGTTTTTCTCTTTCTCCTTCCTTCCTCCCTCCTCTCTCCCCCCCTCCACCTGCCTCCACCTGTATAGCCATCGTTGGGTGGAGTTCTCTGTGTGTGTGTCACTTAGGCCCTTTTTGATTGTACTGTTCAGATCTTCTATATCCTTGCTGCCTTTCTGTCTAGTAGCTCTATCAGTTACTGAGAGAGGTGTTGAAGTCCCTAACTACAATATAAATAAGGATTTATTTATGTCTCCTTTCAACTCTTTCCATTTTTGCTTCTTGTTTTATAATTCTCTAATTTGGTGTGTACCTATTTACAATTACTATGTTTTCCTGCCGATTGATCCTTTTATCTTCATGTAATAGCCTTATGTTCCTCTCTGCCTCTGGAAATTGTCTTTGCTTTGAAGTCTACTTGATCAGATGTTAAGATAGCCTCTCTTGTTCACAAAAAATGCATGTTATATATTTTTCTATCCTTTTATTTTCAACCTATTTATATCATTGTATTTGAAGTAAGTTTCTTAAAACATCATATAACACCCCTGTTTTTTTTTTCCTGTCACTGTGCCAAGCTCTATCTTTTGATGGGTGTGTTGAGACAATTTATATTTCACATCATTAATGATGATGCTTAAGCCTGTCATTTTATTATTTGTTTTGGATTTCCCATTTATCTATAACTCTTTCCGTGACTTCATGTATTACTGGAACTTTTTATAGGATTGCATTTTAATTTATAGTACTTTTGGGTATCTATATGTCTGTATCTGTCTATATTTATGCCAATAGGTATATGGCTTATCATAGCCTATTGGTATAATCTTTTTACTATATTTCCTGAAGTGTGGAAACCTCATTTTCATTGAGGATCTCCCCATGTTTAAATATCATTATTGTGAATATCAGGTAGCATTGTAAATTTGTCTCAATTATAAATATGATTTATGAAACTCACAAGGTACAGTATTTTGTGTGTTCAGTTCTTTCTGTTGTCCTTTCTTCCCTCCCAAGGCTCCAAGATTCTATCTTTTCTTATTCCCTTTCTGTTTGAAGAATTTCTTTAAACAATCTTGAAGAGTAGTTCTGCTTGTCATAAATTCTTTTAGATTTTTCTTCATCTGAGATTGCTTTCATTTCTCCTGAGTCTCCTCCTTCTATTTGTGCATTGCTGTATTGCTCCTCTGGTCTGCAAGTTCCAGACCAGCTTACCTTCTTCTTACCCACTATTAGATATTTGCTTTACTGTTCCCTTGTTATTTGCAGGATGAGGAGTGGGCATAAGTGAATCTGGATCATCTTGTCTGGACTAGAAGCCAACAGTCTGTTTTTAAACCGAGTGAAGACATTTTAATGATGGAAGAAGCAGAGGCAACTATGAAAACCTCCCAGCAAAAGAGGTAGAAGTCATGGACCCCTCTTTGGAAGTCATCCAACACCGAGTAAGTACCTTAGATGATTTATTTACACATGCATCTTTGACCAAGTCGCATTCTGTTTCATTCAATTTTAAATCCTTTTCATTTCTTCATTAATTCGCCATTGCAAGTGGATGTTAATGATAACCATACTAAATTTCGTTTAGTTTACTTTTGTGTGCCATTGCTCTGCTTTCAGCGTGCCTTGAGTTTTAAATACTTACAGATAAAAATCTATTGTAAAATATGCTTTGTCATTTAGCAGTAGATTAATTGATGACTAATAAAAGGGCTAATGATGATTTCTTAATTGAACTTACAAAATTTTGTGTATGCATAAGAAGAGAGATATTCACGTATAATTTTATTCCCAGTCTCTTATGGGATGCTGAGAACTTTGATTTAAATTATATATAAAAGACATTATTTTATTTTGATAGTTAAAGAACTATGTGTGTGCATGTAGAATCCATTAGTTCAGTGGCTTTAAGAGTTAGTGTACTCATCACTTTGGAAAGAAAAATAATTGCCATTTCTATTTCTATTTATTTTTATATCATTTTCCTTTATGTCTTATGTGTCTTAAATGTCATTAAATATGAGAATAACAATAGATATGTATGATTTTTAATTGTATTATTATTTAGGCACTGATGCTGTGTTATAAAATGAAAATTGTATGGAAACTATTGATTCAGGAAACAGAAGAGGGTCAAAATTTCCTCCGCATTGAAATATTAAATGTGGGCAGATTTACCACAAAATCTCTTCTAAAATCTTTCTATTCTGCTGAACAGACACAGGTTGTTCAAAACAGAGTAGACCCTTGAACAAGGTGTGGATTAGGGACACCGATTCCCACAGAATCTAAAATCTTTTCTTTTTAAAGATTTATTTATTTATGCATGCAAGCTAGGGTACAGGCCAGAGGCATGGGGCAGCGAGAGCGTTCAACAGAGACAGAGTGGGGAGCAGAATAGGCAGATCGACGGAAATACACTGCTGAGCAGAGCAGGAGGCGCAGCAGGCACGGTCTGCCACGTCATGTGGGAATCTCCCCAGCCAGGTGTCGAACTCCGATCGGCGCTGCCGACAGCTCCACAGCCACCAGGGACGCCTGAGAGTCTAAAATCTTTACATAACTTATATTGAGCTCTCCAAACCTGTGGACTTGGATCTGCAGATCCAATCAAATGGACATCTTGGTAAATGGGAAACCACACATAGGACAAAAATTCCTCATAAAAGTGGACTTACCCAACATCACCTGTACTCCCATTCTTATGAGTTCAAAGAAAACACACCAGTCTTAGAGTATCAGAGATAGGAACATGTTTGGAGTTGACTGAAGAGAAAGTAATCTGATAGGAGAGGATACCTCTTGCATCTGGGACAGCACAGGAGAGCACAAATTTGTGTGATTTAGTAAGAAAGTCTGCTGTTGCTTTCCATGCCTTCTAAACTACCTTTTAAAATCACTCCCTTCCGGGGCCTCCCTGGTGGCGCAGCGGTTGAGCACTGCGCTGTGGAGCTGTTGGCAGCGCGTGATGCGAGTTCGACGCCCAGCCAGGGAGAATCCCACATGGTGCGGCAGACCTCTCCTGCCTTGCCCGCTGCTCCCCTCAGCAGTGTACTTCTGATCTGCCTGTTCTGCTCTCTGGTGAGCCCTCTCGCCGCCCCACACCTCTGACCTGTACTCCAGCTTGTGTGTATAAATAAATAAAATCTTAAAAAAAAATAAAATCACTCCCTTCCACCATCTGTACTTCCTGAAACCTTTACCCTGTTTGACTATGTCCTTTCTTTTTTTTTTTTTAATATATATTTTTATTGTTATTTATGTCTTTTACATTTTGCATTCCCCTAGGGTAGCCCACCACCAATTCACCCGTGATCCATCTCCATGGTCCCTTGTGTTCTTTTCTATTCCATTTTGTGCCCTTTCTACATAGCACAAATTGCATGCTAACATATGCAATATAATGTACTTATATTCATGTTCATTGTGGCTTGTGTCTTCCCCCAGCCAGAATGTAAGTTCCCCAAGGGTAAATGTCTGTCTGCTTGTCTCATTGTTGGAAACCAAGCGACTTAGAATACACGTCAGTAAAGTAAGAATTAACTAAATAATTATTCAATGACTACTCACAGAGTACTGGACTGGTCTATAAATTTTAGGATTTATAGGGTTTTATTTGTTATAATAGCTAAACCATTCTGCAGTTAATGTTATACACTTAGGATATTTTTCTGCTCTCTTTCTCTGCATAAATATAACCTATATTTGGAGCTAAGTTTTTAGACCCAATGTGCTACTGGGACGGTACCTTTAAAAGCAATATTAGTTGATTTGCTTTCTTTATCCTAAATAGAAGTGTATTCCTTTTTTTGACATAGTACAATTAAATGTGATGAGTGGCCTTGTGCTTTGAATCAAAAATCATGTTTAAACAGTTGGGTTGAATAAGACTCTTCAGTGCCAATTCACATAGAGCCTTCATTGAAGAAGACACCTCTGATTAGACTCACCTGGCTCCTGCCACACTGGTGTGGCACAAAAGTGAACATCTGTTTTTAAAAGATATGTTCCTTGTGCCACTTGTTAATGTATTGCTTTCTAAATCTGTTTTATTGCTTCGTTGGCTGTTCCTATCTTAATTATCCAAATAGTTTATAATTATTGCAGATGATTTCTAAGTAGCAGAGTTGAATCGGCCTGCCTACTGGGTATTTTGGAAAGATAATGGGGAAAAGTCATTCCACTCTTAGTGTTTTATTTTCAGAGGATTAGAAAGCTTTTCAGTATCAAGTGTCCCTAAATATGATTATCACCTTAAAGTGGACACATTTTAATTATTTATCTGATTAGTGATTAACTGATCTCCTGTTCAGAGAAAGGCAATGAAAGGATAATAAACAGGTATGGATTTAAAAGTGAGTGTCATTATCCATTTGGGGAGAAAATTAATTGCCATTTCTATTTCTATTTATTTTTATCTCATTTTCCTTTATGTCTTAGGTGTCTTAAATGTCATGAAACATGAGAATAGCAATAGATATGTACAATTTTTAAATCGTATTATTTAGGCACTGATGCTGTGTTATAAAATGAAAATAGTTTGGAGAATATTGATGAAAGTAGAAACTCTTGATGAGAGTAGACAAAAGTTGAAGGAAAACAATTATTTATTTTATTTAGGGCCTGACCTAATAAATCAACAGTGTTCGTATCACCGTGCTTTACAATGTATGTGTTCTTTAAGTTTTCAAAGAGACAAGTGATTTACAACTTGCAACATGCTTTTTTGTTCTGGTATTTGATATAGTCTAGCAGAGACTCTTAGGTGTACTCATTGCTGTGATTTGCTAGCATAACATTTTTGATGATTTCTGGTACAAAGCTGACAACACAAAAAACAAAATTCAGATGCATGTGGATACAACCTAAATTTATCTCATTCTCTTATTTTCTGACTTTCCCATCATTTATTTACTCATCTAGTGTCATGTTTGTGAATGCCTTTTGAACTTTTATGTCTTCTTCATACCTCCCATACCAAGTTCTATTGCTTTTGTCATATATCTTACCTCCTTTGCTTCTTTCTGCTTTACAGTGATTTTTCCATAGTATCATAATAATACTCCGACGTATTTGTCAATCTCTTCTTTTCCTCTCCTGGTTATATACCCTCAGAACCCTCCAAGCCAGATTAAGATTTCCACTATCCAATTCTGGATGTGTTGTTCTCTTGCACTAAAATGTACTGTTTTCCTGTTGCCGGTAGAATGAATTGTCATAAGTGATCCTGCACAATGCATAAATAATCCTTACAAGTGTGTGGCCTACTATGGAAGCTTAATAATGAGGAATACTAGATGTCTGTTAGAACATTTCTGTGTTGTGGCCAAACTTGATTGGTTTTTTAAGTTGTTCTTTCATCCACCATCACCATTTAACATTACTTGTTATGATGACTTTTGTGTGTGTTCGTATAACCCTCTCTTTCTCTACGACTTGAGAGCAAAATTCTGCAAGACAGATTTTTCTTATCTTTTCAGTCCCTGTTGTACCCATAGCACATGGCTTAAACTTATCCTGGATTAGTGAATTTCAAGGGTGTTTTGTTTGTTTTTTTATATTTTATCACCATTATAGTTATTCTTATATCGCAAGGACATTTCTTCAAACATAGTCTTACCTGGAAATTATAAATAAGGGAAAAATAAACTTGCTCTGGTGAGAAGGGGAGCTTTGTTATATTCCTCCCAAATACCCCCCTTCTAGCTACCCTAGCTGACTCTACAGAACACCTATGGTTTTGCACAATTGTGTCTGAAAATCCCAGTATTCAGCTTATATGTCACGGTCATACAGGAAGAGACCTTTTAATATCACCACCTCTGTTGTTTATCTGAAGTCTTAAACTTCTGTTTGGAATAAAGATAGAGAAGAATACATGAAGATGCGGGTGGGATAGTGGTGAACTTCTGTCTCCTACAATTGCATTGTCTATTTATTGCCAAATTTCACCTCTGATAAATATCATCCTCTCTGTTGGAAACACCTAGAAATTGGAGGAGAGGAAGTTAAGTGGGTGACACAATAGAATTAGATGTTTTTAACAACAAATGACTTAGAAAGAAAGTGCATACAGGGTTTTCCCATACTCTCATGGCTTTTAATGGAAGAAAGGTGAAATATGAGAAAGTTGACATTTTACATGCATGCAAGAGCCAAAGGAGAGTTTGATAGATTGGTTTGGGGTAGAATATTCTGTTATATTCTGAAAGGTTACAACTAGACGCATGAGCAGGACTCAGACAAAAATAACCCTGGCTATGAAGGAAAGGATTATTTTTGCTGGATTGTGTTCTTTGCATGGAAGAAGACAATTTCCTTGAATGCTAATATCATGGGGTGCCAAGTTCTGTTCATCTCTAGAGCTATTGCAAGTGTATTAGTAAGGGCAAGTAATACTCCTAACACAAAGGACATTTTTGGAAAAGGATGAGAGAAGAATGAGAAAAAGAAGATGTGAGCTATTTGCTCTTAGAGTTTAAAAAAAGGGAAATCTAATTGAAATTTAGAAAATTATGGGTCCACTTCATTGTTATTCTCTTCTGTACATGCCAATAGCATTTAAATCTTTTTCAGTATGCCAACTTTAATTTTGAAATTGAAGACTATAAAGAAGCCTAGCAATTAAAAAAATACAAATTCAGGTCTTCATCCAACACAGTATTATAATAAGTTCTCCTCATTCATACCACAAACCTTTTATTCACTTTCTCCTCTTGTTTTTCCTTCCCTCTATCTCCCTCATGGTTTTCCTTCCACTTCCACTCTACCTTCCCATTTCATCTCTATCAGGATATTGGACTATTTCCTATTATTTGTTCTACAGGAATTCCTGCTAAAATCCTAAGACTGCTAAATAACAGCCATGAAAACCACTGCCCTTGAAAGAGAGCGAGTAGAGACTGGCCCTCATCCCAGGCAGTTTAGTTGAATAAACTTGACCACCCTAATGTACTCTTTCCAGTTTGAGTTAATAGAAGACTAAATACCTTGAGGGGGAGGGTTCACACAAAAAGGCTCAATGTGTGAGGATGGTGTAATCCAGCAACCTCATAGGGAATGTTTGTATGGACAATTCTCTAAAATGATCATTGATAGAGGTTAATGCTTATTGGTGCTGAAAGAAGGACTGAATTGCATCTCACCTCTTAGAATAATTCTACATGAGGCCAAATTTCTGATCTACTCTGTGTCCATGTGGACAAGAATAAAAGATAATTGTCAAGAGACACAGGAAGTGTTCAGAAGCGATCTGCTATCATTGCCACTCAGTTGTTATGAGTGTTTATTGAGCGTGGCCTCCCTATGGATCAGCTGCCAGACAGCTGGCATTGAGTCAGTTTTCTTCAGTAGGATGCTTGCAGGGTGAAAGGAACAACATCAGAGGCTATAAGAGCACTGCAAATGATATAGCTGAAGGGTAGATAGAAGAATCCACGAAGGGCATTTTCCCTGGTAAAGAAACTAGAGTGAGATATCCCCACTTGAGAATGTCCTGGGACCCTACAAGAGAGATGCTGCCACTTAATGGGAATTCAAGGTTAGTTCCTCTTGACCATGAAAAGCCTACAGTAGCACCACCCATAAGTAATGTCAGAAACATCTGTCTTTCCTCATCCTCTATTCCATAGGGCTGGATATTCAGAAGAGGGTTGGGAAATTACATATGGGGAGAGGAAAACATTAAATAGGCTGAATATAAGATGGACTTGAACTTCAATTGACTGGTCTTTGTAGACCTAGTGTAATTAGAAGATACATGTATCCAGTGAGTGGGGATTCAGTAGAGCATGGTTAAAGATGGCCAGTGACAAAGGCTAATGACCTTTCATGTTTATATCCTCTATGGCCTGAGTGTCTGTGTATCCTCTAAATCCATAGGTTGGAATTGTAACCCCCAAAGGTAATGGAATTAGTAGTTGAGTAGATGAGCCTGTGGGTGATGATTAAGTTATGCCAGCAAAGCCCTCTTGGTTGAATTAGTATTCATTCTTTTACAAGAAACTCACAGAATCCCTACCCCTTTTTGCTGTGACCTGGAAGAGAACACTCATCTGACCCATGCTGCACCCTGATCATGAACTTGCAGCTTGCAGAATTTTGAGAAATATATTTCGATTGTTTATAAGCCACCCAATTTACAGTATTTTGTAATAGCTGTCTGATAGAAGACAGCATCCTAACAATTCTTAGACTGTTGAGTATATCTCACACTATTAGGGCACATCACAGTTTTCCCATACTTGCATTGTCTGTCATAACACTGAAAGTTAGCTGCTCACATGTGACTGACTTTCATAAAAAATCTTGAGAATTCACTCCCTCAGAAGTATGACCAATACAACCAATTATCATCTAATTTTTTGACTCCAATAATGTGGCCCGCCATAATTTACTGTGATTCTAAAGTAAGCTGTTAATTATCTTATTTGTAATGCTGGTTTCTGCTACCAGTGACAAATTTTAATAGTAACTTCTCAGTGATAATGATGAATTTTCCTTTGATTTTCTTTTAAATGAAGATAAGAAACTTTGACAGATTGCCTTTTTAGATTTTGACATCTCTGAGGAGTCAGTTTTTATTTTTTAAGATGAGACCCATTACACCCAAGCATGCATTAAAAAGCTATAAAACTAGAAGAAGCTTACATGGGATGGATCATTAAGAACCATCTCAGAAATAGATGGAATGGGTGTGGGTTCAGCAGTTGCTATCGTAGATCATTCGGCACTTCAGGAGCTTGAGGTAATTGTCAATCTTATGTGAATCCCTGCGTAGGCAGTGGAGCAGGTTATAAAAAGCAAAGAGGCGAGTATCTTCATCAGCCATCTGCAGGGATGGAAGTCCCGACCAGACAGAATAGGCTTCATTCTCTTTGATTCCAGGATGAACCTAATCACCAAAAAGATAATGACATTATTAGCATGATTAACATTTGTTTATCTGTGTTCCTTTAAATTGTTGAATTGTTAGCTGGAGAAAAGACATGAATGTGATGTTCTAGAAAGAGGCATGGATTATTGAACCAATATCAACAGCCTATTAGGAATCTAAAAAAAATTAGAACTAAAATATAAGGTTTCTCACATGGATGTGCTCATAGATAAAGTATGTTTGTGCAGGAGTAGAAAGATGGCGGACCACAAAGTTGATATTTGAATACAGGCACGAATGTGCTCAAGAGACATGAGGAGCCAGCCTAGTTCTCTCACTGGAGGAGCCATTTTATGTTCTGAATCTTGTCCTCGTGTGTATTTTGTATTATGTTCTTCCGACCTATCAGCATGTTTACATTTTTCTTCTTGCAACTTTGAGTGGATTCTAATCTTTCTACAGTGAGGATACCAAAGACTTTGGAAATGATGTGGATTGTTTTTGATGTTTTAAGGTGCAGATAATCTCCTGCTGACTAGGACTGGGATGATCTGCTGAATTAGTCAGAAGACTTTCACAATCTACCTCGGTCAGATAACCCCCACCAAATTCTATGAGGAATAGTTGCTTTCTTTGGAAATCTCTGGGATGGAAGTTGCTGGGGAAAGCCCCTATGTGAAATGGGGATGCTGGCAGCAATCCCCAATAATGATGAGTGGGTGTTAGGGTGGGAAGGGAACTGTGACAACAGAAGGTCACTGAACAACACCAGGTAGGAGCATCAAATATCTTCACCCTCAGTTGACCTTTGCTGGGATCCCCAGAGACAGATGAGAAGTAACCACTTTGACCACCAGGATGTGAGCTAGTTTGATGACATCAGCTAGTTTGAGAGCCACTAGGTACAAATCTGGGGTAACTGTAGAACATGTTAAGCTGAATTAGATTTCTCAGGTGAAGTAAGAGTATTTTTTATATCTCACATTCCCTACTTGAATGTAAAGTGTGTGTGTGTGTGTGTGTGTGTGTGTGTGTGTGTGTGTGTGTGTGTGTGTGTATTCCCTTTCTTTCCTTTTTTATTTTTGCACTTGAGCTCTAAGACAGATTTTACCATGCAGGGACAGTGATATGAACAAGGACAATTAAGTAGTTTAAAAAAAAGAGCCAAAAAAAATGGTCTATTACAGAGCAAATTGGTGACCTCAGAAAACAGGCCCACAGTAATGAAGAAAATAACTTGAAAATCTAGGTGTTTATTTCTTATGTTGCAAGGTCAAAATGTACTTTGTATTTGTGTTAGAGATATTCTTCTCCTATGAAATGACAAAATGACACATGATAACATGTACATTATACACAATAAGGGAAATATAAAATTGCTCCTATTATTATTCCTATAATCATATATTTTTTCTTTAGATAATACATTATTTCTAAGAACTTCAGAAAACTGTTTAGATGTTACCAATTTCATGCTGAAATTACCTCATAGCCATGGTGATATATTGAAAATATTCATTCAACCTAAATATGACAAATTCTTTGGGGAGATTAAATGCAATGATCCGAGTTCTGATATTTGAACCCCACACAAACCAAATTTGGGATGAGATGACTTTGTATAAAAAAAAATGAATTCCAGTAGAAAAGATACACCCTGTTCTTTTGTGACCCACTGAAATCCAGTCCTGCAGGCAGCACTGATGCTGTGTCTTCAACCCACTTCTTTCCCTGATAAATATGTCCAGTGTGGGGAAGGAGGGGTGGAAATAGAGAGGGGCAAAACATCCAATTTGATTTTGAATTTTTTTTTTTCGTCTTCTCACTCTCATCCTTTGATGGGGGGAGAAAAGAAAAAGAATGTAACAGAACATCAAAAAGTGGATATCCTGAGATGAACTGAGGAAAACATTCATCTTGCCAATTCTGTTCTCCAGCTTTCTTCCTCTTGAACACATTTCACCCACCTGTCCTGGAGAAGGGTCAAGTCTTTGGGATCTGTTAGCAGGGTTGGGAAGACTGCACCTGTCAAGCATCATGGTAGAATCCCAAGACTTACAATCAATAGAATCTGGCACTTTGCATCCCCAGACTCCTTCTTAATTTAATTCAAATCTGGCCTATAGAATGCCTAAGTCTTGTTCTTGCATTGCAAGATGTTGCAAAATTCATCATGCATGTCACCTCTTTCATGAAAGAGAGAAACAGAGAAGCTTCTGGAGAATGCTCACCTGCCCGACTATCTTCTCCATGCCCTCTAGAAGTCGTTTGTTTTGTTCCTCAATCTCTATGGCTCTTGATAAGATACCATCAGGGGCTTCCTGCATTCCACGCACTTCGGTAACTAAATGATAGAGAGGGACGTTCCAGGCACGCAGTACTCTAAGTATCAGTTTCAAAAGATCTTCGTACTGAGAAACAACATAAAGTAACCTCATGAAAATAAGCATAACACAGTGTAGTTATTTGCATATGACTTTTGCTCAGATAGGCAGACCTGAAATATCTCTTTATTTATCCCTGTGTATATGTAAAATTTTTGATTGGTGGCAAAGTTTCTAAAAGTTTCTAGATAACTTAAGCTATTGACTTGCACAAATCTGTAAAAAAATTGCTAAAATTAACAGGAACCTGTCTAATTGAAATAACTCCTTCTACTGAGAGTTCTAGTCTATAACAGGGAGAATTGGGCTTTCCTTCTGAAATTTGACCCAGTGCCCATTCCGTATGTTCTTTTATATGGGACTACTCTGTTTAGAACAAACTAAAGCTTTATTGGAACTCAGTATGTGTCTGTAGTAACTGACTCAAGAAAGATAGATTTTACTAGTGTCAGTGACAAAAGGACCAAATCATTTTCACCCAAAGATTCACTCATATCAGTGAATAAAACTGAACCTATATGCATTCATTTGTGATAGGCAATTGTATTTTACAAGATCAGAACAAAGAGACAATGAGAAAGACATGATGTTTACAAACATGCTTTCCCCAGGGTCTTCCTGGTGGCCTAGGGGTTAAATCTCAATGCTATCAATCCTATGGCCTAAGTTTGATCCCCAGTCAGGGAGCTAACCCACATATACCTCAACAGACCTCTCCTGTCTCACTGGCTGCTCCCTCGACAGTGTATTTCAGTAGATCCACCTGTTTTGCTCCCCACTCTGTCTCTGGTGAATCGTCTGGCTCACACCCAACTCCTGCCCCCATTATGCTATCAGAAAAATGTATTTTGTTGACATATTTAGATGAGTGAACAGTCACAAAGCTCTCTCTGTCCTAACAGAGAGACCAATGGAATTCACAGCAGAGGCTCTGCCCTTTCCTCATTTGCTATCACCAGGATGGCAAAACCCAAGGAGCTGATCATCTATGACTTAAAATCCTTTCTTGATGACTGCGAATCAGTATAGTGGGAAGAGAGATGAAGAGTAGAGAAGAATCAAATGGACATTGCAGTGGAAACGTGGACTGGGATGTTGGGATGTGACACGGGAGCTGCAGGCTGCGGACTGAGTGGCACTGTAGTTTTGTTATGAACATACAGCGTAATGATGAAGAGTGAGGGTTTTGAGGATGGGGGCAAAAGGTGGAAAGGGTCCAGTGGTCTGTCGGAGAAAGTTATTAGTCCTTTGCTTGTAGGTGTGGTGTGATAACAGATTTGAGGTAGTGTGAACCTGAACCCCTAAAACATGCAACTTGTAAATCAAGGTTACCCCAATTAAAAAAAATTGAGGATTTTGAATTGAATAAAGCCCAGATTGACTGCTTTACCCATGGACCTGGTGCAAATTTCATAATCTCTCCAAGTCCTGGCTTCCTTATCTCCGTCAATGAAATGATCATTCCTTGTGTGATAGGAATTTTTGCTGAGGATTAAATACAGTAATGCACAAAAAGCATTTTTCTGTGTCTGGAAATGTAGTAGTACTTAAAAAGTTTTAACTCCTCTTTGCCTTCTGCCTTCATTTTACCATCATCATGAGCAGCAGCATTGTTTTTTATAAGTACCAATCTGTTTTTAGGAGACAAGAATGTTGTACCATTACCAAAGTTGTAAAGAGAGAACGAATTGTTTTTGTTGGGGAGCATATTGTAAATCATGTACATCAGTGTTTATGGCAGGGTCGAAAGGAGGAATTATAATGATAAAAAATTGGAGTTGAGATTAATAGGCAGACTTTGTTACTATCAGAAAAGAGGCAATAGTTGCAGCTATAAGAAGTAAAACATTTTATAGATCTGATTGGGAGGCAGACTTACAATGAAGAAGTAAGTTGGCAGAGGAGTCAGTGAAGAAAGAGGAAAGAATTTGCTGTTTGAAAAGTAGTAGAATCATGTGAACCAGGAAAGTCCAAGGCTGAAATGGTGGGGTGGTCAGTAGTCTTAATGCTGCCCATGTAGGAATCACATAAAATAAATAAAATGCGTTTGCCTTTCCTACATATCCATGAATTTTCCTAACCTTATATTTTACACATGGAAATTAAATTCAATTAGTGCTTTCATGCTATATAATGTATGCAGTTCTAGGTATATTGGTTAAAATGATGCCTGCATGGACAATTATAGATCTGCTGTTTATTTTGTTGCTACAATCGTTACTGAACTTTTATCAGCTACTTCTTGTAATTTCTCTTGGATTGTTCCCTCTTCCTTCACTTGTCTCTGCATGTGCAATCATTGTTACCTACCCTATACCTCTTATAATCTACAGCTTGGTAATGCCAGGGAAATACCTCATGTCGGTGAAACATATGACTGAAAGACTCACACGAATCTGCTGAGCTTGTTCCTTGTCTTCGGGTGTTGAAAGGGAAGAAGTGTGGCAACTCTTGATGGCCTTGGTAATGAACCCACGGCCCTGTGCATACCGTTTATCCTGGAAGTGATCAAGCAAATTCAATTAGTTGGGTTTCTCTGGGCATTGGATAAATGTACCCATTACCAGAATAATAAGACATTTGACGCATATACTTTTTTAAAGTGACAGCTAAGCCAAATGGAAACTGCTGATGTAAGAAAGTCACACTTTTCCCTATTTTTTCTTCTATTACATCTAGAACTGTATCTTTTCATCTATTTGTAAGATAGTCCAACTCCTTCCCTTCTTTGTGATTCCTTTGTTTGATTTTACCCTCCCTATGAGTTACTATTTGGAAAGCAAATAATAAAAATATCCTAGATATGAAACATTAAATGTTTCATTAAATATTTAATTATCATTTTTTCTTTAGGAATCAAAGCATATATATCTATAGTTAACCAGTTCATCTTTTGTTTATTGTGGGTCCAAGCCCATATGCTTCCTTAATAGCAACTATACATTTTTAAATTTTCTTTGACTACTATCTGATATGTCAAAAATAGAAAATGAAAGAAAAACTAGTGAAAGTTGAGAACTCTGTGTGTACACATCTATTCCAAACATTGAGGCAGTTCTTCATGGAGATTCTTTGATTTCCTCAGTTCCAGTCTATTTTCTGCTCCTGGATTAAAATACAGCTTCCAAATATCTTAATCAGAAAGAGAAAGAATAACTGTTTCCAATTCTAAAGCAAGCCTTCCATTGTAGACCTAGATCTAGACACTGGAAATCTTAGAATGATAATATGCCTCATTTTTTTGATTTTGGAAAACTATTATTATAGGTTTGTTTTCTTGACATGGATTCAGCTTTACTGAACTTGGATTGGATTTATTGGATTGGATTCAATTTTACTGTAGCTTTGTTTTACTTTTCAGTCCACTTCAGTGCAATTCTGAACTTCTTGGACATCAGCAGTATGCGAGGTGAAGAGGGCTCAGAGACAGGTACCATACATGCAAGGACAAGAAATGAATACTCCTCCTTTTCCTCAGCACCACCTCAAAATGTTTTATGTTTGTTGTTGTCATGGACTGAATGTTTATGTTCCCCCCAAATTCATATGTTGAAGCCCCAACCCCCAATGTATTGTATTGTGAGAAAGAACATTTGTGGAGGTAATCAAGGTTAAATTATGCCATAAGGATACAGCTCTGATCCAATAGGATTGCTGACCTTATAAGAGAACCAGAGTTCTCTCTCTTTCTCTCTCTCCCTCTCTCTTGCTCTCTCCCCGCCCAACCCACCTGCCACTTGAGGAAACAGACAGAGGGCAAGCTAAAAAAAAGACACCTCACCAGAACTTGACCTTGATGTCATTCTAACCATGGACTCCAGCCTTCTGAACTGTGAGAACATAAATTTCTGTCGTTCAAGTTACTCAGTCTGTAATATTCTGTTGTAGCCGCCCAAGCTGGCTAAGATAGGTGCTTAAAATTCTTAGGGAACTCAAAAATATAAAACGAGTGAAAGGAAATGCAAACAATTAGTGCACTCTTCAAGAATCTTTGCAGTTGTATGAAACTGTCCCTTCCTCCTTGCTCCACATTTTATTAACTGATACCTTGTTTCACCTAGTAAGTCCTATTATGTGAAGTTTGACTTATTCATCTTCCTGGTTTAAAGTGTGACAAAGCCCAGTCAATCACGGGGAGGTTCCTTCTGGGGAGAAACAAGAAGTGCAGCACTTACAAATTCGTTGAACATTTCAGAGGAGAGGTTATGGATGTAGTGAGACAGGATGACAGCCCGGTCAAACAAGTCTCGTAGGGACACCTGGCAGTTGGCAGCTCCGCTGGGACAGATGGGCAGGGAGGACACACTCTTGCACAGAAGCAAGTTCAACACCAGCAGAAACAAAAGTGACCCTGCTGAAATAGAAGCGTGAATCACTGAGCTGAGCTAGTCAACAGAGGTTATCAAAAGTAATCCTGTCCAGGGAAGCTTTATCTCTCCCCTAGGCCCTCAGCACGATTTGGTACTGTAATAGCTGGGGTGGGGAAGAAACAACAGCTTCCACTGTGTAAATTTAGATATATAATTATATTTGCACAGATATATCGTTGGAGAAGTAGGTTACTCTCTGCATTTGTGTATTGCTCCCAGAAGTGCTTCTGTACTTTGCAAACATTAGGAGCTTAAATTAATTCTGAGCCAGGGTGTGTAGGTCATTCTCTTAAGATAGCTTAATGCCTTGGGAGATACTGCAGATTTTCAGCAGCCAGGCCCTCGAGGAGTTTGTAATTTTTAACTGTGTGTTGGCTAAAACTTGCATCTTAGACATGGAAATGGCAAGAATAGTGCAGGTGATGTTTGTTCGACCTCAGACCTGATAAGAATAAACAGGCGATGAATTGACTATATTGAGTATGGAGAGAATTCTAACAAAATCATACTGAAACTTAGATCTCTTAACTCACTTTAATGCATTTGCTTGACACTCTGCCAAAAACTTTAAAATGTTTAAAATTTTGTGTTTCACAATGACCCAGTGAGACAACCTCGGACTTCACTGTTATGAAATCATATTGATGAAGCAGATGGCCTTGAGTTTAGGTGATTTTCCCCGACACCCCTTATTAGCAGGTGGCCTGTCATCTTGTCACTTGGTCCTGCTGATTGCATGTACCTTTGGGCGCTCAGTCTGTGTAGGGGTGCAGGTCTCCATCAGAAAGCGTAATTACTCAGTGCTTACAGAGGTTATTACTATGACTTGTAAAGAACAAAACTTTCTTTTTTGATTGCATCATAACAGTCGCCCCATGAAGCTGATTGGACCCATTTTTTTTCTGCTCTAGCTATAAAGTACTCACTTTTAGTATCTTTGGCAAATATCAGAAATAATTTAGTCATCAATTTGTTATCTCAGCAGATGGACAGATAGGAGGGACTGCTAGTATATCAATAGCTTATTCTTTCAAAGGGAAAGAAATATTTTAAAATCAATTTTAACCTCAAAGAAACTGCTCCAAAAGAATATCTGATTTTAAAAATGTGCTTATCAGAAAACTAATTTTCTATCAGAAATGCCCAAGTCAAAACTAGGCAAGTGCAAAAGATTTACGTGCAAACCTAAATATCTAAAAGCATTGTTTAGGGTAGAATGTAAATGATCTTCTTAGGCTACAAAACAAGAAAGAATTAATATTGTGAGATGATGCAAGTAACAGATTTTAAATTTTCAAAAACATTATGTTTCAGAAGAGTTTTTTAGGTTCATTATAGTCATATGATGGATTTTTTTCCCCTACAGATGTAAATAAAATATGCTTTGCCTATGGAGATAGTGGAATAATGGTTCAAGGAAATTCGTAACTGGGTAGATATTTTTCAAATCTGAGTATATTTATTTATCTGTACATTTATCACCTGAAAGTGAGATAAAATACAGAAAGGTTTTGTCCTTCATTTAATAAAATAAATTTTATGGTTTTCCTAATTTCTTTATCTTCTAAATGTTAACCAAGAAATTAGAAGTGATTAGTTGTTACCAGTCTATTTTTTCTTTTCAAATGTTATTTGGCATAAACCCAGTTGACAAATATTATGTGACAATCCTACTGTCTTTGTCTATGTTATGGCTCCAGAGCTGAAAATTTTATCAGACTGACTCATTTTGGTCAAACCACAGAAAAGGTCTGAAGAGCAGAAAATGTGACTTTCTGCCTTCTGGAGTTGTGATAGATTGGATCCATAGTCACTTACGGTGTTGATCTAGCCCAAGGTTTCTCAAACTTGGCATTATTGGCATTGGAGCTGGAACATCCTTTATTCTGGGGACTCTCCTGTGCATTTTAGCCTGTACAGTAGCATCTCTGATCTCAACCTTGTGGATACCAGTAACACAACCCAAAACATCTCCAGATGTTAACCAAATGTCTCTGGAAGAAGGGAGACCCCCCCCCAGTTGAGAACCACTCTTTTAATATAACCTTGTACAATTGTTTTTAGAGCAAAAGGGTAGATCAGCCTTTTAAATTCTGTGCACCTATTGCTACTAGACTGTTAGTTAAAATTACAAGTTACTGGGGACCTCCATGGTGATAAAAGGGGTTAAGTCTCAGCACTATGAAGCTATCACAGCCACTGCAGCACAAGTTCAATCCCCAGCCAGGGAGCTGCCCACATGGCACAGCTGACCTCTCCTGTCTTGCCCGCTGCTCCCCTCAGCAGTGTATTTCAGTACATCCGCCTGTTCTGCTCCCCACTGTGTCTCTGGTGAATCCTCTCTGGCCTACACCCCAGCTTTTGTATGAATAAATAAATAAATATATTTTTAAAAGATTCAAGTTACTACCCCTGCTGGCGTGTTGCTAAAGCAAACAATCCAGTTAATTTTTGCACATACCTTTCAGTGATGAACCTTTGTTGTCCATGGTGGTGGTAATTTCGAGAAACACACCTTACCAGAGAGGACTTGGTAGTCCTACAACTTCCCCTTCCCCAGGTATTGGCTTTATAAGGCTTTGACATCTTCATGAATATATTTAATCAGGTATTCCCTTCCCTTTTGCCAGTCATCCATTTCCGTCATTGAGATTACCCCCATAATTTCAAACATCAAATGGTATTTTATTTCTTATTCATATTCAGGAAGACATACTGACCAGAAATGAACATTCTGGGGAGGATTTTGATTAATTAGACCAAAAGGAAATGAGAGAAATGATGAAGGTGAGGTGTGGAGACTAGGTTGGATTAGAGAACCTTTAAAACTACAGAAGTCATTTACTTTGAAATTTCTCTGCAGTTTCTTGAATATCATATTATATTTCACTTAGGTGTCTCATGTATTATCGAAAGGTATTCTTTTTTCATTCAAAATTGATAGGTGAAGTAAATATTTCAAAACTTGCCCACTAAATACCAAGAAATATAGAATAAGAATTGAGAAAGTAGTATTTTCCATTCCCCTTTACATTCATACATTTTTTCATTTCTTGTTGCTTTTACTCATTCTGTTTTGTCCACTGTACAATGGCTTATATCTATATATACTTTGTTTTCAGAGTTACCTATTTTCATTGGCTCATCTCTTTTGAATTTACATATATATTAATTGATCACCCCCAGTTTGCAGATTTTAGCACTGAGACTTGGGCAGATTAAAAGCTAAGATATAGAAATAATTAGTCAAGCTAGATACCATGAGGATTATTGCTTCAAGAGTAATCGAGGTATGTAAAGAAGGTTAGAAAAGTAATCATTTAACAAACATAACTGTACAATCGCATCAAAATGAACAAGAAATCATCCTTGTCTGTAAGGAGTTTGGGGAAGCAACTTAGTAGCTTTCAAGGTCACACACACACACACACACACACACACACGCACACACACTCTCACAAACACTGGTATATGATATAATAAAACAAAATTCTAGGCAGTCATTTCCACTCTCTTCAAGGATGTAGAGGTGGATATATTCTTACTGACTGATGAGCACTTTATCTCTCTGACCCTGAGTCATTCTGGGATTAAGCTGACCAAAATCCATCTGTCATGGACTCAAAGTTTCATTTACCTTGTAGATATTTCCTAAATTAAATGATTATAATGAATAAGAACTACTTTTTTGACGACTCTCTCTCATTTTTCACTTTATGCATCTAAAGCAGTCTGTGACCTTTAGTTTCAATTTTACCATATGCCTCTTATAGCAAATTGATGGGTGAGATAATTAAAAAAAAATCCTTTTTTGTGGCACTTACTTTTTCTATAGTTGCCACTGCCATGTTTGTGCTTTAGCAATCATCTGACTAAGTGCTCTTAGGGAGACCTGGAAATCATAACAAAGACTAACATCACCGAAAAACTATTTTTCCTAATTGCTTCAGTTGATGCAGTATTAGATTTTTAATCATGCTCATCAAGTTTGATGTTTCATTGGCTCTATCATGCTGAAGCTGGGCCAGAATTTCCTACCCTCCTACTAGGTATCCATTTTCCCCCTTGGACAGTGAAAATTTGAATTATAAAGAGAGCAGGGCCATGTGGTAGAGAAATTAATGCTGCCCTACCTTCCCTGCCTTTCCTAGAAACTTAGGAATAGGAAAATCTGTCATCAGAACTGACAAGTTGATCTTAAAATTTAAAGGAGTTAAAACTTTTGTAGCTAGGCAGGAAAAGAGTAATCTAAGAAAATCTGAGTTGTGTTTATTCAGTGAAGGCCAGTTAATTTACTTGACTCCAAAGTGGTACACATTTCTCTGTAAAATTTGAGAGCTTCCTTACTGTTTCACAACCTCACATTTCCTTTTATGGAGATACTGCAATGTCTAAATAATGCAAAAGGCATATTTTATGCAAAAAGTCTTATTTGTCCTATTTTTCCTGCTATGTATGTTAGCTACTTTTCACCCTAATTTTGTGTTTTCTTTTACAGACCTTTCTGCTTATCCAACCCTGTCTTTAATTTAGAAAAGTAAAGCCATTCACAAAGAATGGGTTTGTCTGTTTATATTTATAAACATTCACATGTTATTTTGTCTGATGTCTTTTGGATTTACTGAGAGATGAGGACTGATTTCTACCAAGTAGCTGAATAAATAGTTCCAATAATGTTAGTCTCATGATATTTTTAGCACTTGAAACTAGTGAATAATTTTGCCAGCTTTTCTACACGATGGTGATTTTTAATATAAGGTCACATTAGCTTGGTTTTTATTCCTAATTCGGATAGGGGGTTGTACATTCTTTATATTTATTTTGCTTATCTTGTTTTTTTAATTGGCCACAATATTATTTCCCCTTCTGTTGTTTATGATGCAAAAATTTTATGATGTTTATATATGATGCTTATGTGTAATAATTCTTCACAAAACTTATAAAAGTGTCTGCTACAAGTATAGTAGGCAATAGCAAAGGATAGAAGAAATTAAAGGTTTAAAAATCATCAGAACAAATAATGACAAGGATATTTCGATTTGTGTCAGTAATGTGTCGTCTTTAATAAAGTAAAATTTGCAATTGATTAGAGAGTTTTTATTCATTTATACATTCTAAGGAGCCATCTTCTAAAATTTGGACTAAATTATCAAAGAGAATATGTGTCGCTTTCAGTAAAAAATACCTGAAGATGTGAAGGGCACTTGAGAAAGGATCAGCCAAAGTGAGGGCTTGTTGAATGACAGTGTTTTCTGGATAAGCAAAAAATGACGGGTCCATTAAATTTGTGCATATTAATATACTCTTTTCCCCCTAAATGCTTATATTCAATGCTTATTTCTTACTAGGGTTTTGCAGATCACCAACCTTCCAGATAATTCTCAACCTGTTATTCATCTTTTGACAATGACTTGAGGACATTTGCTCCTTAAATAAGACAGTCACTGTGGAAGTTTTGGAAATTTCCCCCACAAATCCTTTGTTTTCCTTTTTCTTCTTTTTGCACTGATACGGTATTTCTATTCTCTGATCTATGTCTATGAGGTCTCTGTGTTGGTTAACCCCTTCAGTTCCTGGTCACAACCTTGTTCTCAAACATCTGTACCTTCGGGCCAATCTTTATACCTGATATAAAAACAACGCCAGATCTAAGGATGGTGTATCTAGAAACCTTCACAGGTTCACTCTTTGAAGTTATGCTTTTTGAAATAAGAGCCTCAAATACTTGATTGTAAGTTAATACTAAGTGGGGCAGATAATAACTTTCCTTCTATAAAGGTCTTCATTCTTCAGTATTACGTGTGTGTATGTGGTTTGTGTTTGTGTCTGTTCATTGTATAACAATGAATTTGAAGCTTGCATATATATATACACACACAACACACACATGCACATGTGTATACACACATGCAAGGTATATATATGTATATGTATATTTTTATATTACACATATAAATAACTATATATAATATATACATATATGCTACATATTGAAATATAAGTGTGTGTGTGTGTGTGTGTGTGTGTGTGTGTGTGTGTGTGTGTGTGGAGAGAGAGAGAGAGAGATAAACGAGAGAGAGAGGTACTGGAATCTGAGCCACGTTCACTTCTAAGGCTAATTTTAAATTTATAATTAGCACAGGCACCACCAAACGGAAAGGAATGCTATAGCAATAGATCAGGGCCCCTGAAGCTCCCAGGCTAAAGGGCATTGGTTCTTTTATTGTGCAAGTGTGATGAGGCTGCAGGGCTTCCAGAAGAGAGGAGAAGGGCAGTTCAGAAGACTCAGGGCACATGGGAATTGGGGCACCAAATCTGTGCTGAACCCAAGTATTTTGATATTGTAACAACTCCCAGGATTACACATGGACTGACACACTATCATCCCTCCCTTCCTCCACTCTTCTATTTTTCAATACATTGAAAGAATTCTGATTGCAAAGGGCAAGGGTTTCCTCATAGGAAATAATATCCTTCATTTCCAGCTGACACTCCCATTATTATTCAATACATGTTTCTACTAGAATTTTTTTTAAGATTTATTTATTTATGCATGTAAGAGCTGGGGTGTAGGCTAGAGGTGTGGGAGGTGAGAGGAGTCACCAGAGATGGAGTGGGGAGCAGAACAGGCAGACCAACTGAAATAGACCACTGAGGGGAGAAGTGGGTGAGACAGGAGAGGTCTGCTACACCATGTGGGTCAGCTCCCTGGCCAGGGATCGAACTCGTGCTTCAGTGACTGAGACTTAACCCCTTGCGCTACCAGGGAGGCCTCTTACTACAATTCGCATAGAGGCTCTTAGCTGTGATATGTGTGTCTATCTATCTTTATTCCTTTGTTTATTAAATGCAACACTAGTAAGATGACTTGTGTAATATATACATTAATATTCATGGATTAGCTAAAATGTCAATTGTTTAACAAAACTCCTTATCATTTGCAGTTGAACTATAATTAAGAAATAATTCCTTGATTATTGACTAGAAATTGACTGGAATGCTCTGTACACACACACACACACACACACACACACACACACACACACACACATTCTCTCTTTTTAAATACCAGGGATAGGAAAGGTACAGTGATGATGAGAGAGTTTCTGAGACAAGAAGAACACAGACTTTTGACTCTCCGTATCAGTCAGTCTTTAAAAATATAGCAAATTACACTTGCGGTCACAGGTAGAAGTATGAACATGTTCACTTTTTCATGGTGTATAGCTGGGAATAAATAGCTATCATCAGGCTGATTTTTTAAAGAGGTGCCAACAGATGATGGAAACGTATTTATAATCACTAGAAAAATGGAAAACATTATAAACCTAACCTGATAGGAAAAGGGAACATCATACACACAGAGTAAAAGTAATTCCATTTAACAAAAAATAGAAAAAAGGCAGTTCTCTGCCTATCTGTGGCTCTGCACGTTCCTCTTTTCTTTTCTCCTTGTCATAATAAACCTGTCCTTTTCAATGTAAAAAAAAAAAAAAAGAAAGAAAGGAGTCATAAACAAGAAAATAAACATAAGCAGAGGTGAGAACAAGATCAGACATTAAACACACTGTGGAATAAGTTTACTTTTTAAAAAATAAAAACTAAATTTCTCTAGAAAAGGCAAATTCCTTTTAGATGCTGAGTACAAGTGATATATCTGAAACCCTCATTTTCAAAGGATGAGGAATTAGGGATTGATTTTGCCCACAGGGGCCATTTGCCAATGTCTGAAAATATATGAGGTGATCATAAGTGGATATAAATGAAGATGGGATACTGCTGGCATCTTCTGGGAAGAAGCCAGAGATGCTGCAAAATATCCTACAACACACAGCATGACTCAATCCCCCCCCCAAAAAAGAAATCCTACCACAAAAAGTCAGTTTTGATACTATTGAGAAACTCTGGCCTAAAATCAAGTGACTAAGAAAAGTTAAAATATAAGTAGAACAACAAACCTCACATTAAAAATTATCAATTGATGGAATAATAAAATTACTAATAAGCATGTTTAAGTTTAATTCTAAGTCAAAATGTATGAAAGCCAATGGCAGTACTTTATGATATTGGATACAATCATCCATGGAAATAAGACCGTGAACAGTCTTCATGCATTTAATAATAGAATCCCAAACATAAAGCACAGAGTAAGGAAATTGGATGGGAAATGAGCCAAGACAGAGAAGGAACGAAACTGGTGTGTGTGTGTGTGTGTGTGTGTGTGTGTGTGTGTGTTTCAAACACCTATGTAATATCTACAATAAATGACACTGTATTGTATTAGGCCAGAATGAAAATGTGTAATTTTCTAATGGAAAATTGAATACAGGGCAGTAAAAATATATAGAAGTACTTCACTTTGCTTTGTTTTCCCTTAATAGTCACCAACGGTCATTTAATTACAAAATCTAAAGAGTTCTCTGAGTCCTTAGTTATGTCATTTTTTCCAGGATTCAGCCAGCCAGGATTCATTCAGTCTCTCATGGTCCTTAAAATATTACCTATCGGTTCCAGGAAGATAACATCAATTCTGCTTTTCACTCCTTGGGTTCTCCTGAGCTGCCATCTACCTATTAGACAATGCAACCTATGTGTCTTCAACCAAAGGACAATCCTGAACAAAATGGGGGTAACCAGAGAGAAAGGGGGGTTAGGGGCAATTTTATGGTGGTAGGTAGAAACTAGACTTTGGTAGGGATTACCAAATGCTCCTTTGGTAGAGGAGCATATACAGATGTAGAATTATAAAGTGCACAAAAATGAAACCTATGTAATATTAAATATCAATGTTATATCAGTAATAATAATGAAAATCCTAAAAGACTCAACATTTCTTTACTACTATTTCCCTAGTCAAACACACTTAACGTTTGTGTTTATTTCCTTTCTTTTTTTTTTTTTTTTTTTTTTTGGTCTCGTGACATAGACTAAATCAAATGGTATGTTGCAATTATTCTACTTCTGTAACCTCCATAAACTTCTCTCTTCTCTCTCCAGGTTATGTCGACCTGGATATTTATAATAGCTTTTCTTCCATTTTCTCCTTCCTATGTCCATTTCAATTTCAATTTGTTGATCCCTCAGGAAGATTAATCACCTCGAAGGCAACTTCTGAACTATCTTTAATTTTCTAAGATCAGAGGAGCCATAAAGTAAATCTAACCAAATATCTCATTTTACAGGTGCAGAAAATACAGTAAACACATTTAATTATTGACTGAACAGGCACTTGAACTCCAGATCTTTTGCCTGTCAGCCTGGTAATATTTCATCTTGCTTTCTATACGCAGACTTTTGTACACTGAGCTTCTTATGCAGCGGATGGTAAGTCTTGATGACGAGCTGTAAAAGTGACCTTGAAGACACTTTGAAAAATATGTTATTTCAAGGAAAATGCCAGAGTAATTGGTTTCTTAAAGAGAAGAGAGAGAGAAAAGGAATCTTTAAAACACACTGGGACCTTTTAAGGAACCGTAGTCACTGTCAAAGAGAATTTGGATGTGATTCTAACTCATGTTATAAAAACAGTATGCTTTTTAGAATATTTCTTAATGAATTATATAGATAAGGGTTGAAATGTTATAAATTTTTGTCTTTAAATTGGTTTTTGATCTATCTACCATTTTGGTCTCTAAGAATTCTTTCACTAATACGAGTCTTGGCATTTGTCATAAAATTGTCATTTAACTTTTGCACTTGTCACTTCTACATCATTAGTAGAATGAAAGTCAAAGAATTCTTGTAGATTAAAAAAAAAATAAAAGGTTATCTGTCGACCACTTGAGAGAGAAGCAATATTATTATTACCATTATAGGGAATGTGGCATTTGGCTGTTCTGTCTTCTATAAGCCAGTTTTTTTTTTTTTTGATCGAACTATTTTATTTTCTTACAGTATTGTTCATTTTTATACAATATTTGATTTCTCCCCTCAGGTGTAGGCCCCATAAGTCTCCCACCACCACATCACCTGTGCACCATAATGCCTTGTGCTCTTCCCTTCCCTGTTTTGATCCCTTTCCCATGCCTTATGTCTCAGATCTATAGTTTGCCTGCAAGTTTTGTCTTTTTTTTTCTTGACCCCTTGTTTGATTTTCCTATATTCCTCCTATAAGTGAAACCAACTGATATTTTTCTTTTTCCTTCTGACTTATTTCACTAAGCGTAAGCCCTTCCAGCTCCATCCATGTTGCTGCAAATGATATGATTTTATCTTTTTTGACTCCTGAGTAGTGTTCCATTGTGTATATATACCGCATCTTCTTGATCTTCTCATCTGTTTGGGGACATTAAGGTTGTTTCCATATCTTGGCTATTGTAAATAGTGCTGGAATAAGCACAGGAGTGTGGGTTTCTATCTGAATTAGTGTATTTGTGTCCTTTGGCCATATTGTCCTCATACATTATAAGATTTACTTAAGAGATGAGATATAGGGCGCTTTTACAGAAAGGGGAATTAATTTCATAGAAAAAGAAAGAGAACAAATAACAAACTATAAATTTCCATGATAACTATAATACAATAAGAATAGACTTTACATTCAGCTGTACTTGAAAACAGTGTCCATTTAGATGAAGGCAGATCATGGATTTATATATAGGTAACAGCTAGGAAATTTTGAAAATGTTTTCATGTTTAATTTCTAGAAAACTTTCTCATTAAGATCACGTCAAATACATAGGAGGGGAAATTTTATTAAGAATTTTTTTTCTCATTATCTCACAGAGTAGAGGTATTGGTAGGATTTTATTTTTTTTTAATTTTTTTAAAATATATATTTTTATTGTTATTTATGTCTTTTACATTTTGTATTCCCCTTGGGTAGCCCATCACCAATTCACCCATGATCCATCTCCATGGTCCCTTGTGTTCTTTTCTATTCCATTTTGTGCCCTTTTCCTTCCCTCCCCCTGCCTCCCCTCCCATCCCCCCCGCTGATTGTCTCTCTCCTATTTGGTTTCCTTATAGTCCTGTTATAAGTGAA
>PVIJ01016484.1:0-32545 GCA_004024925.1 Scalopus aquaticus | reverse complement strand
CAATGGAACCGAATAGAAAACCCAGAAATAAAACCACATATTTATGGACAACTAATCTTCGACAAAGGAGCAAAGAATATGCAATGGAACAAGATTAGTTTGTTCAATAAATGGTGTTGGGAGAACTGGACTGCTACATGCAAAAAAATGAAGCTAGACCACTACCTCACACCATGCACAAAAACCAATTCAAAATGGAGATTTTGAATTTTAAAAGACCTGGAGATAAGACCTCAAACCATAAAGTTTATAGAAGAAAAAATAGGCAAAACTCTACATGACATACATCTCAGCAAAATCTTTAAAACCACTTCCCCCACAGCGAAGGAAGTAAAAGAAAAGATAAACAGCTGGGACTACATCAAACTAAAAAGCTTCTGTACAGCAAAAGAGACAATAATTAAAAAAAACAGACACCCTACTAATTGGGAGAAGATCTTTGCACACAACACAACCGATAAAGGACTGATAACAAAAATCTACAAAGAGCTCACACAACTCAAAAAAAAACAAAGTCAACAATCCAGTCAAAAAATGGGCAGAAGATCTAAAAAGACACTTCTCCAAAGAAGAAAAGCAAATGGCCAACAGATACATGAAAAAATGTTCAACATCACTTATAATCAGGGAAATGCAAATTAAAACCACAACGAGATACCACCTCACCCCAGTGAGAATGGCACACATTAATAAAACAGGCAACAACAAATGTTGGCGAGGATGTGGAGAAAAAGGAATCTCCTACACTGCTGGTGGGAATGCAAAATGATCCAACCACTATGGAAAGCTGTATGGCGTTTCCTCAAACTGCTAGAAATGGAACTTCCATATGACCCAGCAATACCACTACTGGGAATATACCCAAAAGACACAAAAACACTAATCCGAAAGGATACATGCACCCGCATGTTTATTGCAGCACTGTTTACAATAGCTAAACAAAGGTACTTTTGCCTTCTTGACTGAAATGAGAGGGGATTAGGTAGGTCCTTCTGGGACAGACCCTTACCAAGAGAAGTTTAGCAATAAACATCAAAAGCAATTCCAGGGCCTCCCTGGTGGCGCAACGGTTAAGCTCGAAGCTGTCCGCAGCTGTCCGCAGCTGCCGTGCAAGTTCAATGCCCAGCTGGAGAACTTCCCACACGGCATAATAGACCTCTTCTGCCTTGCCCGCTGCTCCCCTCAGCAGTGTACTTCAGTCAATCTGCCGGTTCTGCTCCCCACTCTGTCTCTGGTGAACCCTCTCACTGCCCCACACCTCTGGCCTGCACCCCAGCTTGTATGCATAAATACATAAATCTTTTTTTAAAAAAAGCAATTTCATCCACTCTTCTGAGCCCCTCAATAAAGCTCTGGCTAAGACATATTTTGGGGTGACAGATTTTTGCTATCTAACATTCATGCTTTGAACAGGCAAGATTTCAGTATGTGAGAGTATTTACATCATATTCATGGCTAAGTTTTAATTTTGACCTCCAACTCTCATTTTTCCACACCCCTCCTGTTGGAGGGACCCAGTGCAGCTGAGCCCCGCACTCCCAGGTCCTCAGAGCGGCTGGTGCAGCCAGGATGAAGGGGCAAGCTGCCCCCAGAAGTCCGGGCACCATCCGAGTCAGAGGGGATGCTGCCGGTGCAGTACTATTTAAGATGGCCTCTAAAGCCAGTCATCTTGGTCTCTCCTCAGTCAGGTGGTGCTGGGGAGGGGTCACTTTAGGAGCTGGGTAGGCAGTGGCTCTTCACCCCTGAGGGGCCTCAGCAGGCGCAGACCTCTGACACACCCTGCCAGCTCCTGCATCTGCAGCTCTACTTCACACCATCAGTTGGCAACTGGACTTTTTCCTTCTCCCTCTAACCACCTCTTTTTTTTCTCCTGCACCAAAGGGCCCCCCCCCCTTTTTTTTGGATTTGTGGCAGTGGGTGGGTGAACCCAGAACCAGTGAGAGAGGTTCTCTCACTGTTTTTAGACCCTTGGCCCAGGAACCCTTCTTCAGGCCCTGCCATCCCACTTCAACCTACATAAAGGCTTCTGTAATTCTTGAGCTAACGTGAAGGCAGTTTCGTGGTTCTGATTTCATCTTTAAAAATAAATAATTTATGTCAAAGGATTCCATATAACAGGTAGTGTGTTGAGTCAAAGGCTGGAGTAAAACTTAAAGAATTTTTAAAAATATGGGCATGACTGGGGTGGTCTGATATAAAATGGATGCAGCCATCATCTGAAGAGTATTGATAAAGGTCACCTGGAAGACCAGCCCACGCCTGCTTGACCCCAAAGTGAAATCATAATATTCTAAACAGTTCTGATAATTCTCGATTTCCTATGTTGATCCAGGAAGCATAATAAACACATTTGACCTAGGAAGGTCTTAATTCATTTAACTATGCTGATAATTCTTATCTTACTTTGAGGATTGGAATGGCTAGAAGAAACATCCAGAAGTATCAAAATTGGTGTTTCCCAAACCAGCTGATGGTCAGAATCTATTTTAAAAACAGATTCCTAGGTCTTTCCCTCAGGAATTCTAACTGGGACAATTTAGAAAGGCTTCCAAAATGGCCCTCATGATAAGGCAGGGTTGGAAACCAAGAACCTAATTAGGTTCTTAAACCTGATTAATTCTTAAACCTGACTACACATCAGAACCCTACATACCAGATCAATAAGACTCCTCAAGGGAAGTCCTCTGGGAATTTGAACATGAAGTGGGTGTAGAACCAGGGATCCTTGCCCCTGCCTGAAAGAGTACTGGAGCCACTTGCTCTCATTTCTGAAATTGGCAAAGACACAGGACGTGGAGATCAAAGAAAACATACTGAGTGATTCAGTAACACAAAATGAGTGATTCAGTATTTCTTAAATATTTAGACCCACAACAGCCACTCATGCAATTAAAATTTTAAGCAATGTGAACTCTTGGTGATCTGTTAGTCAATCTCTTTTTGATAAACATCTCACTTGTCCCTGCTACCTGCTTCATAGGGATGTCTGTAGAGTAAGGAGCTAGTGACTGAAAGGGAGAAGGACTGAGGTTCACTGAAGTGAAGAGGTGTGTGAAGGCCACATGCAGACTAAGAGCCTGGCATAAAGCTGAAACCACCTTAATCTAATCTCCACATCACTTGTTCCCAAGGAGAAATGGTGTTCCCTATCCTGAAGACCGTATTCACAGGGGGGAAAGAGAGAGGAGCCCAGGCTACAATTCTGAGTGGCAGCAGGGGGCAAGAGACCGCTCTGAAGGCATCCCCTTCTCTGCCAGGATCACAGGCAGCTACATAGAGAGAAGCAGGGCAGGAAGATACAGAATAAGCACAGTGAGCTGGTGACCCATTTCTTTAGGATATACTGAGTGCCATAAAGTACAAGCACTGTGT
Source organism: Scalopus aquaticus (assembly GCA_004024925.1). Lineage (NCBI taxonomy): Eukaryota > Metazoa > Chordata > Mammalia > Eulipotyphla > Talpidae > Scalopus > Scalopus aquaticus. The sequence continues at coordinate 29,173 of PVIJ01016484.1, read as the reverse complement.
TAGCGGAGGGGTCTGAAATAAGGGCAATGAAATACAATCCCTGCCCCAAAGGATCTTGTAGTTTAACAGGGGGCGGGAGTATCATGTCAAAGTCACCTTACAAGCCAGCTTTGCTCCAACCAGCTGTACCAGAAAAACTATATTATTTATCATAGTATAACACATTAGAAGACGTGTTTCTATTCTTGAGGCTCAGCCTCCCTTTGTGTAAGGTTGTTTTGAGAATGAAATGATAAACATCCATTGGGTCTAGAGCATGGTAGGAATACAAGAAAAATGCCCTATTCCTTCAGAGGAAGGATTTTCTAGCAGGACAAAGTTTTTGAAGGGGATGAAACTGGAGCTAAAATTTGAAGGTTAAGAAGAATTTTGACTGGTAAATGTGGAAAAGCATGAAAGTTCCCCGTTACGCAATAGAGTTTGAGGATGAGAACATTAAGAAACAAGAGCTATGACTTGCTGCTTTAAAATTCCTAAACAATGTAATTTTGGCTATAAGGTAACTGGCTCTCTAGCTTCTCAAAAGCTTCTCAAATACAGGTGGACCAAAGTTCTTATCTTCTGTGGAGGGGGTGGGAAGGCCACATAAAGGAAGAGGACAAGACTAACAGGGAAGCAGTAGGGAGTACTTGGAAAGCAAAGAAATGGAGTTACCAAGGTTCAATAGTCCCAGATATGAACAAAATAAACACCTACTATTCACGAGAGAGCTAGAATCTCACTGAAGTTCCAGGACCCAGAATTCTCCCTACAGTTATTTCCACAGCATTAAATGACCACTCAAACCCAAGTTTAGCCCTGGATAGATTTGGATCAAGCTCCTAGAGCCTCAGATCTTCAGGCTGGCTAGCCAGTGAGGCACACTCTTACTATTTTGTTAACGTCACAGTAATGCAGCCATATGGTTTACACTAGTGGTTCTCAAAATGTGGTTCTTAGTCCATAGATACTTGCTAAAAAAGCAAACTATCAGGTTCCAGTGAATCACAAACTTGACTGTAGGGCCTACAACAAACCCTCCAGGATGCATGCTAACATTTGAGAACCCACACTTTGCAAAAGCAAGTTATCTGGATCCCATTTATTATGTTATGGCAGGATTTTACTCTTCAACTGTTAGCTTGCAAAAATAATTTATATCATAAGGGGACCAATAAGTAAGGAAAGCTGGGGTTGGAGCAGAAAGACCCATTTCCAAGGTCTTGTTCAATCATAACATTGTAATTCATCAGCTTACCAATGGTGAAAATGAACAGTTCATTAGTTCACATTAGTGGAATTTTATGGCACTCATTCACTGCTCTTGTTGAGAGCAATAGTATGGTGTATCTGACCTCTAATTGCTAATTTAGAAATCCCATCCACTTACATCTTTAAAAATCTTACACTAGTAATATTAATTCTATATGAGTGACTCTCATGATGGGGCCCATATTAAAACATGGACTTTGTGGTAGGAAATTCAACAAAATGATTACAATGTATTTGACTCTGTTTTGGTTATCACAATCAACCAGTAAGAACTAGACCTTTTACTGAACTGAAATTCTAAACACAGGCAGCCAGAATTGATTTAAAAGATTAAGTCCTACTACAATTACTTTCAAATAAACCTCTCACCCAGAACCTAAGAGATTTAATGACAACCAATACTTAAAGATAAATCAAATGTGCGAGCCATTTGTTCCTTGAAAATCAGCCCAAATCAGAGTATACAATTGAGAGGTCTAAAAAATCAGACTGGGAACGAGCCAGGATATTTTAAAAACAATTAGCCATTTGTTTTCAGGGCTGTCTCTCTTCAATCTATTGATACATGTTTGAATTGAGATTTGAAAACAGGCTTTCTAAATTAAAACGTATATTCTGAAAGGCAGAAATTTTGTCTGTCTTATCTCTGCTGTATCCTCAGTGCTCAGAATAGGGTCAGGCACGTAAGTATTCAGCATATTGATTACATAAATGCATGAATGATCCTACAAACCTGATGCAGGTGGCACTGTCAAATGGAATTTTCTGTCATGACAGAGTTTTCTGTGACAGAGAACATTTCTATATTCTGTAAGATGTATTACCCAAATCAGTAGCCAAGAGCTACAGGTGGCTATTGAGCACTTAAAATGTGGATAATGTAACTGGAGAACTGAATTACATAGCGCTTGCAATATTGAACAGCACAATTTATAGAGACTGTGGGAAATACGTGTGGGAAAATAAAAGCAGAGGAAAACAACAAATGCTCAATGCAGAAAACATAATTTCTGACTGTGGGAAGTAGTTCAGGTCATACCTCCCGGGCTCCAGGCTTTACACTTTCCTTTCAACCCATTCAAGGCCATGGCAGCAGCTACTGAGGCAGGGAGGATTTAAGGGTTTCAGATTTAAGGAGCAGAATCTGTACTCCTCTCTCACTGTTGACAAGGTGGTGTTAAACTTAAGGACACACCAGCTGGTGGAAGAGTGAATGCTGGGTGGTCAGAAACCAAGTGTCTGCAGGAGCAAAGTAATGAAAAGCTGGGGACTTCTATCTTGGCTGGACTTGTTTTCTGGTTCATTTCTTCATTTAATATTTTCATTTGCTCAAATATTTCCCAATGCTTACTAAGTTTCAAGCTTTTTTTCCCCTTAGGGAACACTACCAACACTGACCCTGGGATTAAATTGGGTGTTGGGGTCCTCCAACTTTCCACAAAATAGAAATCAGCAACAGAGTGCTGCCTTGAAAAGTGAGAGATTAGATGAGACACACTTCATCTTAATTTAAAAAAAAAAAAGTTATGCCCTTTTATCTCTACCCAAATCAGTGAAGATTTCTTGTCTTTGTGATCTAAGGTCTAAAATTAAGACCTATTACTATGTGTTGTCTTGGTATCTGGTGAAATCAGGAAGGCAGGCCTCAAATGGCCTAACTGCAAGTTCCTCTGCCTACTCTACTCCCATGAATAAAGGTCTCCAAGTAAGCAATTCTTATCAAAGAAGTCAGGTCCAGTTCCTGCTTATCCCTCAGTCATGGGTTTCAGTTTTCTTGTCAGCAGGTGGAATTACTCAGTTATTCAAACAAGACAGGCGCATCCTTTGGCAGGAACCATGGGGCACTTCCAGGCTTTGGACACTACAGAGTCTGCCTCATGCAGCCTCTGGGGCTTGCTGTGCCTTAGTGCTGCTCCTTTGTGGAGCGTCTTCATTCCACAGCTACGCATGTATGTGACTAGTCAACTGCCGTTCTGTCCAGAGTCTGGTAATGTGTGACCGGCCATCCCCAAATCCCTAAGGTGGGATCATCTCTTCACCAGTGATGATTACAAGTTCCACATGATTTTTAAAATAAACTTTCATAAGTGATTCATCAGTTGTTGCTGGGTCAGATATCCCTTATGATGCTCAAGACAACTCCTTCCATTTGAGCTCTTTTGTGCCTCAGGGACATGAAGCCTGGAAACTACATTTCCAAGGCCCTTTCTATCAGGAACCCCTCTAGAGTCTCACCAATTGGGGGAGCTTATATGCCACTTGAAGGGCAAAAGAAAAGCCATTATTGTCCAATAGCAGCTGTGGGGCAATGGTAGCAGGAGATGGAAGATTTTGTCAGAAGCATATAGGGAACAAAGTTGGGTGTTGCAGGCAGCTAAGTAGTGAAATGCTTTGTGGCTGCTCCCTTCGGCTTCCTTTGTGTTCAGTTTCCCACAATGTGCTGTAGCAGATGTCTCAGCACCCTGGTTCATATCCTTTTGTCTTCACCTCTAATTTCAGTCATGGTTGCAAAGTTCCATACAGGTTTCAACTCATTTCAAGCTGGCAGCATCCCACCTCAAGTGCGAATACACATTTCCATTTTTTGCTCTGGAGTTCCTCCAACATTTGCAGGTATCACTGGGAGTTAGCTGGGACACATATATGAGTGTAGATCAGAAATACAGGGAGTTAATATTCCTGGTGGCAATTCTTGGGAGTCAATAAATTCTCCTACCTTTCAACCTTTGAGCAGAAAATTCTGGAAGATCCTCTGGGTATTTCTCAGTAGGCTCTCATAGAGTCAATCTCCCGCTTCCCATAATGCACCCTCTACAATACACCACTATATTGGCCACTGTTGTTTCACTTATCTCCTATTTCTGATCCCTGGGAAAACCTTCCAAAGAAACTATCTGCTCATAAATCTGTGCCTCAGGCTCTGCCTTGGGAAGAGTTCAAAGCAAGTACACTTCCTGACCCCGGTCTTGGAGAACAAGAGTGGCCTCCAGCCCTCCAAAGACTGTGTGAGCTAATAATTCTTTGTGTTAAGCTGTTTCTTATTCCTCATAGTCAGAGTGGCTTCTGTTTTCTAGAACAGACTCTAAGAATATAGTTGCAAAATATTCCATCATAAATTATGTATATATACACATACACACATATATTTACATACATATATTTACATAAAGGACATATTAAGAATGCCTCCATTATTTTGTTTGCCTTCAATGCATTGCCTACTATGGAAGAAATTTAGTTATTTTACTAACTGTTCTCCCAGGTTTCCTTACTAACAAAATTCAATTTTGGGTAACCTGACACTACTGCACTCAAACCTTAATTTCCTAGTTCAGAACAGCTAAGAGAGACTCAGTTCTGGTTAATGAGAAATAAATACAGGTGCATCAGAGATTTCAAAGGAAATTTTACCTGTCCTTGTCTTTTCTTCTTCCCACCTGGAATAATGACATGAGATAAACTTGCCTTCTGGTGGCAAAAGGGACATGGAAGATAAAAGCCACCAAAGAAGCCTGGATGCTGGTATTATGGGTCTGACTCAGCAGTCCTAAATGTTATTCTCCTCACTTCTTGTTATGCAAGAGAGATAAATATTTTGCTAAGCTGCTGTAATGGTTTCTCTGACACTGCTGAGCGCAATCTCCTAAATGATATGCTGCATTCATATTTTTAAGTTTAGAATTATTTCTTTTGACTAAACTCCCAGAAGGAAATTGCCAGGTCAAAAGAGGTATATAAGAATACAAAAATTCATGATACATGTTGCTAAATTATTTTATAAAAGGAACATATCAACCTATATAGTCCTCATCATAATTTTAAACTATATAGTCTGGAAAGGGACACTGTACTTGTTTTGTAATTATCTTGCTATTTTCTCTCTATTTTGATGGACAGTCTAAGTTCATAAACCACATGGTGAGAAAAAGTCCGACTAAAAACAACTCTCAGTATTTTGTCTACTCAAAAAAGCAGCACATACAATAAAGTCCCTGAAGTGATTTTATCACAGAATATTAAGAAAGCTAGTGTGACCTCGTTCAAAAAGAATTCCACCACTGCTACAAACAGACTACAGTGGTCAAAGACAGAGAGCTAGAAAATACAAAACAAGGGGAAGATGACATAGGAAACCAGTATGGCCAATGACTTACCAACAACTAAAGGATCTGCTTCTATAAGGTGGAGGGAATGTAGAAAAAACCCTGCATCAACCCAAAATAAAAGAGAACTATTAGAAAACAAGAGACAAAGGTGTAACATTTCAAGCTGATAGCTCCAGAGCTATTGGGGTCCACTAAGAGATGAAAAGAGAAATTGAAGAAACTATGGTAAAGAGAAGATCACGGCCAAAAAAGCATGTCCACCATGGTTCACCATGCCCCATACCACTGCATTTGAAGCTCAGCCTCGTCTCACAGCTCAGCTAATTTCCCCTTTACCAGCAACTCTAAGGGGAAAGATCCGTGGCTAAATGAATCATCCCAACACTGTTTGTGGCATACTCTCGGAGTATCACTCATTCATTTATATTCATTCATTCACCCACTTAGTCAAACTTTTCCTAACTGCCTACCACAAGTGGTGTCAATACACTGCCTGGACTCAAGGATCTTAACATCCAGGAGCTGTAAGGATGTATGCAGTACTAACAACACAAAGACACCGTAGGTTAAGAACCATAACAGAAATATGCAATGCTGTAAGAGTTGAGAATAGGAAGCATTTCCTCCAGATGGGCTAACTGGAGAATCCTGTTGTGATTCGCAGCCCAGGTTAATCTGAAAGGTGAGTAGGTTTTCAAGAGGAATATTTAGATTAAAAGGCAATGAATATGATGGGAAAATAGGCAGTAAAGCTAGGAAATCGCCATTCCTATCCAAGTTTTATCTCTTAGGACTCTTAGATCTTACACATATTTTAACTTGTGTAAACTTAACCTCAGTTTGCTTACCTGTAAGAATGGGAAACAGGGATTAGTTATTGTAAGTATTAAGTTAGATAATAAAAATGGAAAGAGTTGTCTATTCTTGTGATTATTTTGTTATTCTTTCATGTATAGCAAACAGAATTTAAATAAAAAGTTTGCATGTGGAAATGGTCAGGGTATGTTCTTTCCAAAGTTAAGGTCATACATGATTATTACAATAGATTGTTACTAGTTGTCTGTTACTGGTTTGTTCTCTCTCTCACACACAAACTCTCTCTCTCCCCCCCCTCCCATACATGTGTTAGTTTCTTGATGCTGGATTTTTCTTTGTTGGGGTTCATGGTAACTGTTATGCTACACACAAAAAGGTCTCTGTAACTAAACTTTTTACATCCTTATAACCTTAGCTATGTTAAACAGAATTAATGATGTTCATGAGATTAAATTCATAACCAGAAAGGAAATCTAAAGCCTTTAATTAACGAAAGCAACACCATATCAGAAAGGAAGCTAGTACCAAACCCATGTTTTATTTCACTCCACCTAGGGAAGTTTTGTGGCCAATAAGAATGAGGGAACTTAGAGAAAAAGAGGGCTTCCCCGGTGGCGCAGTGGTTGAGCGCTGCGCTGTGGAGCTGTCGGCAGCGGTGAAGCGAGTTCGACACCCGGCTGGGGAGAATCCCACATGGTGTGGCAGACCTCTCCTGCCTCGCCCGCTCTGTCTCTGGTGAACCCTCTCGCTGCCCCACGCCTCTGGCGCGTACCCCAGCTTGTATGTATAAATAAAATAAAATCTCAAAAAAAGTTCTATGTTAAAAAAAAAACTTAGAGAAAAAGAACTAGCTTCCCAGATGAATGAAAAGAAAATTATGGAAATTCATACTGGCAAAAGAATTATGGAGATTTTGCTTCCTTTTATGATGCTAGTAAGTCTGAACATTCAGAAAGTTAATTTAAAATACATAGCAAAAAGCAACTTCTTTCTAGTTTGGAATAATGAGTCTTAGTGATGAGAGATGAGATGTAATTTGAAATGTTATTATTAATAAATGCAGAAAGCTTCCCACAACAAAACTGGCATAAACATGTCCTAGGAAAGTTGGGACTTCAGGAAAGTGTTCAGTGAAATACTAATTCATGGCAAAAGAGGTGAGGTTTAATTAAGTAAACCTTATTTCTGAAGAGGTTGAAAGGATTTAAGAATGAATGATCTTAATATTTCTAAGCATTTGTATTTAATTGAAACTTATAATATTTTATGAATGTGGTTGATTGGAGCTAATGCTTTTATTTAATCAGTAAAATAATACTCAATTTTTATGCAAAAAACTTAACTATGTGGAAAAAACTCTGTCTCTTTAATCAAGTTGAGCAGTAATCTGCTTAATAGTGTTTCTAAATCTTCCCCCTTCACCTGAGCATTGTAGGTTAAAACTGTAGGTAACAGCATAGGAAATAAACATTTATAACACTGGTCAACATTGAGATTGTTACTGACTTAAAAAGGCCCTAATCTGTAGTATCTTGGTGTGCTGAACATGAATATAACCCTGAAAATTTTTTATTAGCTCTCATTTTGAAGATATTTCACATAATTCATTTTATATGTTTCACCATGTAAATTTATCCAGTAGGATTGCAACAACATCCTAAATCAGTCTAGAAGGATGTAATATTGCTTTGCATTACATAATACCATCATGCACACATCATCCAGAGTTGATTCCATCATCAAGACTCCAACAATGGAATCTTCTAGAAGAAGATGTCATAATTACTTTATATTGAAAGCGCCACCAGCAGCTGGAGCCTTTCTTCAGAGAGGAAAGTACTCTGGTATTCTGTTCCAATATTGAGGGCCTCATGAATGCCTTAGAAATCACTCAAGACCCACAAGAATGGAGACTATTTCTAGACTCTTCAAAACTGAGTCTTAAGGCTGTGCTTCTGCACAATGGAAACCGTCTTCCATCTAATCCAGTGGCGCATGCTGTCTGCATGAAAGAGACATACAATAACTTAAAGCAGCTACTGAATTCCATTGAGCATAACAAACACAGGTGACACGTCTGTGGTGATTTGAAGCTAGTTGCCCTTTAATGGGACTGCAGCAGGGATATACAAAATACATGTGTTTCTCATGTGAGTGGGATAGCCGAGCAAGTGAACTGCACTACTTGTGGAAGGAATGGACTCACAGACAAAATGTAGCAGCTGGAGAGAAGAATATCCAGCACCCAGCTCTGGTCGAGGCTCACAAAATCCTGCTACCACCCCTTCACATCAGACTAGGTTTGATGAAGAATTTTGTGAAAGTCATAGACCGGACCTCGCCAGCTTTCCGATACCTGCATGAAAAATTTCTTTGACTCAGCGAAGCAAAGATTAAAGAGGGAGTTTTTGTGGGTCTTCAGATTCGAAAGCTCTTCAGAGATGACCGGTTCAACAACTTGCTGCAGGGTGATGCAAAACTAGCATGGAATGCTTTTTGCCTAGTGTCTACAAACTTTCTTGGGAATATTGGGGCAGAAAACTACAAGGAACTAGTAGAAGACATGCTGATGCAGCATCAGAAACTTGGCTGCAATATGTCTCTAAAGATCCACTTCCTTCATTCCCATCTGGATTTCTTCCCTGAAAACTGTGGTATGGTTAGTGATGAATATGGCGAACGTTTTCATCAAGATAGCGCATCAATGGAACAAAGATACTGGGGAAAATGGTCCACTACAATGCTGGCTGACACTCCCCAGAGATGCTCCTGAACAGCTGTACAAAATACAAGTGAAGAAATCTAAGAAGTAGGCTATGACTTGATTTTTTACAGGTATTAACCGTAGGCCTATTACTATTGGCATGCATTTCGTGATGTAAACATCAATTTATTACAGATTACAAAAAAATTAGAATTTGACGGTCATATTTGTGTTGAGCACATACAAATTGATAGGAAATGACAAATTTTATTTCAGTAACATGACTTTTGTAAAAATTTGTTGACCAGTGTAATGTGTGCCCAGCAACATGGCACAGGGGATGGTTTTATTGGTGCCTTCACATCATTAAGTAGGCACAGGAGTCCTGTTTTATTTTTGGAGTACTCAGAAAGTTTAGGTCATTCAAAGTCATAAAGCTAGGTGGTAACAGACCCATAATTCCAACTCATAACGAATGCTAAACCCACTATATTTCCATCAAACCATGCTGTTGTCTTCTAGATAAAAACAAATACCAAATTCTTAAAATTTAGCCCTGAAAGTCCAAACCTAACAACATCATCACAGGCTCCTAACAAACGTTTTTTCATTCACTGAATTATCTCTGAAGATTTATTTCTCTTGGGCCTCTACAAAGTGGTTGAAAGGAATGTCTTTTCTCTTTTATTATTTTTTAAATTGTGGGGCAAGAACAATTGTTCAAGAAAATCTTTTTACCTTTAAGGACAAAATTCAACCTCTTTAACCTTCCACACTGGAGATTAGATCCACATATTTTTTGCTTCCTTTGTTTCACGAAATGTTATTTTGCAAAGCAATGCTCAAGCCCTTCCGAGAGCCCTGTCTCCTAGTTCAGGGATGCATAAGTTCTAGACCAAGGAACACCTCAGGATGGATTCCAGGAAAAGCCTTCTGGCAGATTTTTTAATATTTCTGCTAAAGCTCTTGATTTCTTTTCCTGAAATCACACAGACATACTGGTAAACTTTTCAAAAATCCATAAAACTTCTTTTTGCCTGATATATCAAATTTCCTTAGCATGTTTCCATATCCTCTTTTATTGCTTTCCAACACATTCTTTCTCATCAAGCTGGCATATTTTCCTACTTCCTGCCATGCCCACACACATAAGCCTAATGCTGCCCATTTCTACTTTAATATTAATTTTTCCGGATATTCCCTGTAAAGAATTAATGTCCTCTTTCCTTCCATCTGGCAACTCAAACATTTGCTTCAAGACTTACTTTCCTACAAACTCTTTCCAGCTGTAAATCTTCCGTAGTCTGTATCTTTCAATGACCACACATATCTTCACAGACTAAAAAAATCCCAGAGTTGTAAGGGGTCTTAGTGGGCAACTATTTAAACTCTCACCACAATCAGGAGTTCTCTTTGCAACAGGCAAAAAAAGTAGAAGTGTGGGGAAGACCGAAGAGGAATTTCTATAGTGAAATCGAAGAGAAAAATTCATGCATGGAAAGAGGGAAGATCAAATGCAGTTATGAAGTGTGTATGTGTTCTTCCTTCAATCCCAACTTTTCTGAGACTCCAAAGAGAATATAATTTGACTTCAAGAAAGGTAAAATGAGTGACCATTACTAATTGTCTTAAACTCAAGTTAGACTATAATAGAAGATACATAAAAATTCATAAAACTGGTGTTATTTGCTCTACATTGAGAGTGATACTTATCGCATAGTGCCACTACTACTAAGTGATATACTTCATTTTTAATCAAGGCTTCTATTTTGGCCAGAGCCTTAGAAGAAACATTAACCTTGTCACAATGGATCATCATCGTTGTGCATCAAGGGCTCAATTCTAGATGTAGAGGTAAAAACAGACTCTGGCTTCTGTGGCACCCCTTTTCTGACTCACTTCCCCTTTCTCCAAATTCTTCTTAGCTTGTTACCCTGTCTCCTCCTCTTTACTAGTTATTAAGCTTCCTGCCTATCCTGCTCTCCCTTTCTTATTTTTTTGCTCTAAATTATTTTTTTATTTTTGTGTAGAAGAAATGGGGTGTAGGCTAGAGGTGCAGAGGATGACAGGATTCATCAGAGACAGAGTGGGGAGCAGAACAGGTGGACCTACTGAAATACACTGGTAAGGGGAGCAGTGGGCAAAAGAGGAGTGGTCTGCTGCACCATATGTGGGTCAGTTCCCTGGTCAGGGATGGAACTCAGGTCATAGTGGTGACAGCGCTGAGACAACCATTAGGCCACCAGGGCGGTCACCTTGCTCTACATTTTCTCCCTTTAAACTCTACCATTTTAGTTCCTATGCATTTGCTAATACCTCCAGCTGTGGAAACTTCCCTGAGCTTCTCACTTGCCTGCCTGACAACTCCTCAGAGAAGACCTACTCAGTTGTCAAACTCAATGTGTCCAAAATTGTATTAATAAACTACTAAGTCTACTAATACATATTTCAGCCATTTCCCTGAGTTATTTATCTTGGTAATCAAATTATTATCTCAATTACCTAAGCTGAAACTATCACTCTTTATACCTAAAGCAGGTAACAAACTTCAGTGTACACTTCCTTTGCCATCTAACAACTTCCTAATTCTTCCTCCTGTGTTTGCACTGGTTCTTTAATGTGTTAGAGCCTGAGCATCTTTGGCTCAGGCATAACTTCAGCAAAATAACCAACTGGCAAGAGGATGGCAGGGTAGGATGGGTCTGAGGAATCTAATCTGACTGGAAAGGCTGGATTCCTGATGTTTTCCTACTGGCACATCAGCCCCCCACAGACACATTCCAGTAGTCTGAGCACATCAATAGATACATTATAAGTAACAGGGGGGTTTCACTCCACTGGTTCATTCACAGCAGGGTCCAAGTTCTGCTAGATAGTTAAAATAGTCCCCTACCTCTTAGATTCTAAAACTTAAATATGATCTCACACACTGTACTTGAAATTCTTCAATGACCCCCCTCCCCATGGGCAATGACAAAAGGTATGAATCTTGACTAGCTAGAATCAGAAAGTGGGAAGGACGGATATTTTAGGAAGTTCCTACTTCCTGAAACATATCACAGATGATAATAGGTCTTTTTGAGACAAAAACAGCAACTCAAGATCCTTCAGGACATAATCCTTCCTTTGTAATTTAACCATTGCAGAGATTACGCTGGGCTTTCCATGTTCGGCTGCGGGAACTATTCCCTGAGCCAGAGGCTTACAATTTTCTAACTCCATTCCTCTCCAGCCCTTCTTCCCAGAAAGCTGTTCTCTCCTTTACCCTTTCTATGCCTACCCTCACTTTCCAACAACATCATCTCTTGTATGGACCTGGATCAAGAAAATTTCATGAGGTTAAAGGAGAAACAAAGTGGAAATGTCCAGAAAGATGGGACTGATTTGAGAGCTAGGCTTCTGGTCTAATTCACTATTTTTCCAGGGCTCAAGAAGAGAATCTAGTACATAGTAGGTAAACAATGAATATCTGTTCAATGCATTAGATGGTAGAAATATATAAAGATCAGAACTTATGAGCTAAGTAACATTTTGAACCAATAATTATAGTTGCCTGTATTATCAAGAAATATTCACAGCCCCTTCTTGGAGGAGTAAAGATACAGATGCGTTGATCATCAGTATGACTGAACCATAAACCTTTGTTGCTTTAAGTTACTCAGATCTACAGTTCTGTTGTAGCTGCTGTATAAGCTAACACATCTTTCAGGGTGCTGTGGTAACAAGAAAAAGTCCTAAAATAAAAGGCATTAGCTTGGGGCCAAGCCGCAGTTCCATGCAGAAACTCTTAGTGGAACCTGGAAGAATGACAATCCATTTTGCAGTAAGAAAATATTTACTATAACTGTCACCTGTAACAATTAGCATACACATGATGCACCTAGTGAGCTTTCTGCTTTAGGTAAAGTGGGTGAAAAACAATGTTAATAACATTCTTTGATTGTGATTGGCTGCAGCTGAAAAGGTACCATGAAGAAGAAATTACTTAAAAATCACTTTGTAAGCAGAAATGAAAGTAACTGAGAGTATAGACATTCCAAGTCTTATAGAATTAGAGGAGATAACTTTTATTTATTTATTTATTTTTTATTGTTATTTATGTCTTTTACATTTTGTATTCCCCTTGGGCAGCCCACCACCAATTCACCCGTGATCCAACTCCATGGTCCCCTATATTCTCCTCTCTTCCATTTTGTGCCCTTATCCTCCCCTCCTTCCCCCCCCCCCCCCCCACAGCTGAGTGTCTCTCTCCCACCCGGCCTCCCTGTAGTCCTATTATAAGTGAAATCATTCGATATTTTTCTTTTTCTTTCTGGCTTATTTCACTGAGTATGATCCCCTCTAGAATTAGAGGAGGTAACTTTTTTACAACCCAAACTGTAACAGAAAAAACTGAGTAGGATGTGAGGGCAACCTGGCTGCGACATCTGTCACCCCATTGATGTCGCCAGGGCTGATTCGGCTGATCTGGCTGGTGAGGCGGGTGTCCCCTTCCTACCTCACGGTTCCATGTGCGTCTCTCCTGAAGCTGCATGCTTGAAGAGGATGGCCTTCCCCAAATAGAGATGGACCGCTAAAGAAAAAACTGAGACCCTTGAATGAAAGTTCTCAAATTATACGTGGCCTTCATAACTTAGAAGGTCAATGACTTACAGTGGCCTACAAATGGATAAAGTGAGCAAGAAAAAAGAGACTAAGCATGTGGATCTCCCTCAAGAATCTCAAGATTCTTAAGATCATGTCTAGAAAAAGAAAAAGGATTTCCTTCCCTGTCATGCTTAGTGATGTGGCTTGTTGGTCAGTGCAGTGGGAGTAGGAATGATGCACGTCAGGCCTGGACTGAAGCTTCTCTGGCCAGTGTTCCATTAATAGGAGGCATTTCTTTTTTCTCTCTGGAACCCACTCTTCTTGCCTCTTTATTGATCACACTCGCTGTCATTTTAAGGTTGAAATTGAAACAGAGATGGCAGGTGATTTCTCCACAGCACGGCTTTTAGAGAAGATCAGTTTTCCAGACCAGGGGGTCAGGTGTCCTTACAGAACTGGCTCCACTGTCTTAAGAAGTTCAAAAACAGCAGGAGAATTTATCAGGAAGATAAGAGATAAATTAATAATCTACCCCCTTGAACCCCATTTTGGGACATCTGGCAATATTCAGGGAAGTTCAACAAATGAAATTTCTTATTCTGCTACCTTACCCTTGAGATACCTCTGGAATTAAAAAAAAAGTCATTGTTTTTGAGGAGGAAAATGATCTCTTAAAGGTTTAAGTATTGCTTCTTGTCCTGAAGAAAATAAAATCAGGTTGACATATTAAAAGTTCTAAAGGACTTCAACCTGGACATTAATTCTTTGGCCCAGATGCTCTAACAAAATCTTTTTGCCAAAGGTTACTACCATAGCCACAAAATTGCAATCTTTGAGGATAGAGGAAAAAATAATTTATTTTTATGTGATATTAAGTTAAAAGCAGAGATCTCTGTTGCCATAGAAATGGCTTTTTTTTTTTTTTGCAGTGTTGGACTTTTGCTGGCAGATGAAGCCCACACTATAATCAACAAGAAAGCAGTACTTTATTTTCTATATCCCTTTTGGGGACAGGAGGATTCCAAGTAAAAGTGTATAGAACTAAGACTGATAGGTCCTAAATGTTCCCCTGTGAAATACAGGCATGCCCAATATGCCAATATAGACCTTCACCATGCTCTGCTGAACCATTCATTAAAAGTTGGAGTTTACAGGCGAACCCTTGACTATCAGTTCCTTGTCAACAGTTTTTCTTCCTATTTTGGCCCCATCTAACAAGTCCTTTGATGCTTGAATTGCTTCATAATCAAGAAGCAACATAAGTTGAGAACAGGCCCTGAATTTTGGAATAAGACTAAAGGACATAAATGAATCTCTCTAGAATACTGTGCCTCAAATTTGTGTAAAGTCATTTTCTATTACTTGGCATGTTGATGACATTTTATTCCATTTTCATTAAAGATGAAATCTTCTGGCTTTGTTTTTCTTTTAATAATTTGATCATCCTGAAGCCATAAAATTTTCTTTTCTTTTCCACAGAGGAAAAGTTTGGTATAGAGGAGCAATATTTAAAGCAGTATTACAGATGAATGGGCAATCGCCCCTCTTAACGTTCTATGTCTATCTATTGAACAATCAGCATCCATCCCTGACAGTGGAAAAGTCCTCCTCTATGTTTAAAGGTCTTCTTTTAGAAAAAAGCAAATGAATAAAATAGGATCAAATGAATATATGCCTAACTAGATGAGTCAAATTAAATGTCTTGTCATTACAGTAGATTACCTAGGACAGGAATTATGAACACACACATGGGTGGTAAGAGAAAAGAAACCAAGGCAGAGTCAATATGATGACTTAACACTTCTTGTGCTGGCCATTTTCTGTGCCACCGCATGAATGGTATAAGCATTCAATAAAACACACAGCTCCTTAACTACTGGATATATTTTAATGAAATTTTAAATGCATAGAGATTAAAGCTTCTAGACTGAGTACGATCAAAGAAATAGCTTCTAATAGTTCCAAATAAATCCACCGTGGCATGAAAAACTGGAGATTAGATGAACACGTGAATACGTGAATATGTGAGCGGAGCAAAAAGTGTTAACGAAACTCCTTTCTTTCTTTTGTAGGTCACAAAGCTAAACTGTATTTCCAAAGCTCCCCTGTAGTTAGGTTGGGTGATGTGACTGAATTCTAGTCAATAGGCTAGATACAGACCAACCTATTTCTATCCTGCATAATCCTCTATTCTTTCCCACTTCCCTGCCAGGCAGATACAGAGAACACAGTGGAGGGATGCTGAATCTTAGAAGAAGGCAGCCTTACATTATAAAGGAATACTGGATCTCCAAATGAAAATATGAAACAGGACCCTTCTCAATCTTACTTAACCTCCTGCCAATCTACATTGAATCAGGATGTGAGTGATAAAATAAATTTGTATTATGTCAAAGCACTGAAATTTTGACTTTCTGTTAAAGCAACTAGCATTACCCAACTGTGGCCAAAACAGGAAGTTGAAATATTGTTCTTTCTGTATGCTCAGCCCACCTTAGGGAGTCAAACAGTATCCTGAACTAATCCTAAATAATCACATTCAACATTATGATTCTGAGGTAGCTCTTGGTAGACAGATGACACTCCTTTGAGCTTAAGGCCAAGAAAGTGATATTCTTAATCATTACTATAAACCTGGAATTGATGGTCAAAAAGAGAAAAATTCTCCACCTTCATTTCCACAAATCTTCCTTGTTTGTGAAAAAAGGAATAAAAAAGATCTGGCTCTAAAGCTAAAACTTACAAATGTCATTTCAAGGTAAGAAAGGACAGGGGAAGAAGAAAGGACATCTATAACAATCAATCACTTTCACACTATTCACTCATTGTTTCCATGAGGAGATTATCCTACAGTACCGCTTCTCATTTCACAAATGTGTAGATGCAGACTTTCCTGGTTTGATGGGAAAGGTTTCCAGGAAAATTAAATGTCAAGGCTGCTTGGCTTATTGGTTTTGTTCTATATAAATTCCCTTTTTAATTCAGCTTTGAATAACATTCCTCAGTGTCAATGTGACAAATTAGCTTCAATTTTAATGGGGTGTGAGAATCAAGAAAGGAGGCAAGGACATGCTATGGTTCTCACTTAGCAGGTTAGAAATAGAGAATTAAGTCTGAAAGATAGCCTTTAAAGGCTCTGAAGAAGAAGTATTTTCTGCAAGTCTGTTGATTATTTGTTCCTGTTCTCTTTTCCAGAGACTGGTGCCCTGATAATATGTAAAAGTTAAAATAAGCTAGGTCACTCCCTGAATGCAGATGAGAAACAGTTGGAAAATCCATGTTGCCATACTAGATCATACTCAAAACTACTACTTATGCTAATGAGCTATGCTAATGCTCATGCTTATGAGCTACCTAATGCCTTGAAGACTAAGGCTTGCAGTTCCTCTCAACCGTCCAGTGTAACACCATTCCATCATATTACCTCCAGCACTGGAACTGGTCGTGGTGGGAGACAGTGAAGATCTGGTTTAGGTGGGGGATCCAGTACCGAGTAAAAAATAATTTAAGGGAGTCCCTGGTGGAGCAGCGGTTAAGGGCTGCGCTGTGGAGCTGTTGGCAGCAGCAACGTAAGTTTGACGCCCAGCCGGGGAGCTTCCCACATGGCACAGCAGACCTCTCCTGCCTCACCCGCTGCTCCCCTCAGCAGTGTGTTTCCGTCGCTCTGCCTGTTCTGCTCCCCACTCTGTACCTGGTGAACCCTCTCACCGCCCCACGCCTCTGGCCTGTACCCCAGCTTGTATGCATAAATAAATAATTAAAATTAATTTAATAATTTTTAAACCTACATTCCAGTTTACACGTATTGAAATATAAAACAAAACTTAAGGAGCTAGTCACTGTAAAATGTGAATCATATTATTTTAGTTTCTCAGAGATAAAATTTTAGTCTATGTTGTATGTATGTGCGGGGCACACATAAGCATGGGATTTCAAAATCCCTTCCCATTAGAATAAAAGAATATTAAAACTGTGAAATGCTTAAAATACCACACACACACACACACACACACACACACACACACACACACAGACACAAACACAGAGTGGGCAGAGAAAAGGGAGAAATGATATACTAATTTGCATGTTAAACCATCAGATGTCTGGAAGCAATTATATGATATTTAAAATAGCATATCCTCAAAGCATGTATCAGCCAGCAAAATTATTCTTTAAGACTTGAAACCTAGGATTAGAAAAGCTTTTGCCAACGTTTTATCAGAAGGAAAATTGGATTGGGAAGATCTTTCCTTATATGCTCTTTGCAAAGATAACTGCATAAATCAATGAAGGACACATTCCCCACAAATTTGTTACAATATGCTCTTGACTGACATTTCTGTTTCTACTTATAACAGGACAGACCAAGTTTTAAACTGGGTTTTGATTCCTAAACTTTTTCAGAGTATGGAAAACTGACCACATCATAGTGGCTGATGCTGTGTCTTTTAAAGTCATTTTACATGACATGGCTTTGCAGGCATAGTTTAGAGCTAGGACAGTAAGGCATAAATTAGAAGATGTGTTTACAGTAAGGACAGATTAGCAGTGTTAATTTATATGGTTTGAGGGAAGAGAACCAAAACTCCCTTCCAATGTTCTGAAAAAAAAATTCAGAAATGTGTCACAATGGATCACAAATAGTAACCAACACTATGAAGTAATAGTTCTTAATGAAGTGAACAGTGCTGCTCTAGAGAAAACAATACCAAAATGAAACAACAACAAAAAATGCATTACTCATGATCCTCCAGCCTGAGAAGGATCCTCTAGCTTGAGAAGGATGTCAACCTATTCTAGAGATTACATCCTTTGATAGATTGGAAATGCAAGATCCTCAATTCATTTGAACAAGGTTGTAGAAACACCTGCTCATTACTGGGTGAGGGTATTTGAATAGCTGGAGACATCAATGAGTATTCATTGATATTTTGTGCCCTGCTCCACAGCCAGGAGTTAGCCTGTAGGACCTTTGGCTCTGCAAACAGAGGGGAACACATATGGACAACTTGTCAAGGAATAGCTTACAACCTGCTCCACTGTGGTGGCCCGGGGCTGTTGGGATTAGGCCACTGCATAGGTAAGTAAAGCATAAACAAGTAACAAAAGCATGAGTGTGAATGGACATGAAATGGTTAGAGAGGAACACTGGAGGTAAGTAGAAGTGCAGGTAGGGTAAAGGGCAGAGAAAAATTTATAAACGAAAGTGCCTCTAGATCCATCCAGTGGGGGAAGCAACTGTTTCTAGCTTATTTCCCCTCAAGCAGAAAGTTACTTTTCTAACAAAAAGTAGCTGAAAACATCTTTTCTTATTTTTTTTTATAGTTAGAGCAAAGAGGTTACTGCACTGAGAGAGGATAGAGATTAGAGAAAAATAGAGAGCCAGAGCAAGAAAGCAAAGCTATACTTGGTTTAAGTAGTAGATCAGGCAGCTATAATTCTGGAGAACTTGTGAAAGGAGGAAAGTTCCTTACATACACAGCAATGTAGATCATAATTTAAAAGACCTTTCAGGATGTAAAGAAGCAGAAACTAGAATAAACTATACAGATAAGAAGGAAAAAGTTTGCTAGTTGACAATCACGCTATCAAGAATATCAAACACAAGGATCAGCAGGAAAAGCTGTGTTCCCCTGAATATCTTTTTACAAAATAGATATGTACATTTATAGTTTGGTCAATCTATTGCAGAAAGTTTTCAAAGTTTAACGCATGGTGCATGCAACCTGGAAGAACAGAGAAAATGTAATTAAAAAAATGACATCTATAACTTGCTTAGCCTTTCTTTTGAGCTCTCATCTACTGTTAGAGAGAACATCTTACACTATTCATTCACATGCTAAACTAATCTCTATTTCATCAACTTGCTGAATTAACCAGCACCCTCCAATCCTTGTCTACACCACACTGATACATCTTGGTACACTGAGAAGTAATGACAGTTCTTTCTCTGGATGTCTCCATTTATCTGCTTTCAAGAGTGAGTTGTGTACTCTAATTTGATGATATCATATTTTTATTTTACATATTATTGAATATACTCTTAAATGAGAAAATGACTATGAAGAGAAAGAATCACCTATATTAAAATGTATTCAAATGCTTTGAACATACTTAAAGCAAATTTAACAGTAATTTCACTTACATGTTAAGACAACTGTGAAATTTTTTTTAAAGATTTGTTTATTTATTCATACAATAACTGGGGTGTAGGCCAGAGGTGTGGGGTGGTGAGAGTATTCACCAGAGACAGAGTAGAGAGGAGAACAGGTGGATCTACTTAAGTACACTGCTGAGGGGAGCTGAGGGAAGCAGAGGGTGAGGCAGAAGAGGTCTGCTGCACCATGTGGGAATCTCCCTGGCGGGGGATTGAACCGTGATGCAGCGGCCGCGGATAGCTTCATAGCGCTGAGACTTACCCCGTCGCACCACCAAGGAGGCCCAACTGTGAAATATTTTTTAACTGTAAAATATCTAGGATTCTACATTCAGATTTCTTTGCAAGTGTCTTAAAGACTTATTGACCTAATAAAGAAAAAAACAAACTAGTAATTATAGATGAAGCATTATGAGAATGATTTAGGCCAGAAATAAGAAACAGAAGTCTAATTAGAAGACTGATATGCAAAGAAAAGGTATTGGCCTTGCATTAAAAGACTGTTGTAAGAATGTACATTTACATTAAAATAAAATAAAATGTTTACAGTATATACATATATAACTATTTAAATGATTCTCTTTTAGCCACTTTTTAAAACATTAGGTCTGATCACATCTGATGTCTTGCCATTTACTGCAACTAAATGACCAATCCAGCTTAAAATTTAGTCCTATATACATAAATTGTAATAATTTGCCTGCTTTAGCCACACTGTCTTGCCAGTCTCCTATGATGTAGCCCTATGTTGGCTATGCCCTAGGAATGATGTAGCAATGAAAGATGAATTTAAGGGGAAGTAGACAGGATGTGTTGGTTTAACATATGTGAAAACATATACTTAAATATATACTTATCAATCCAGAGTGAGGATTCAAACATTCATAACTAATTCTTTTGTCTGTTATTATAAAGTCTCGTCTACCTCCAGCTGAAGTTTATTAACATCTCCTATTGCTATATATAGATATCTGGACTGGACAGCTTGGTGAGAATTACAGGGTAAAACAGGACAAAACTGAGTCAGGTGCACCATTTTATAAAGATGTATCCAGAGGAACTGAATTGACATTTTCCCAAAGACATGTCAATGGCAAAAAAGTGCTCAACATCTCCAGCCATCAGGAAAATATAAATCTAAACCTGAGATATCACCTCAAAAAGGTAAGAGGAAACAATTGCTTGTTGAGAATGTGATAAAAAGGGACAATTTGTGCACTGTTGTGGGAATATTGAATTGGTGCAACCACTGTGGAAAACTGGTGATTCCTCAAAAAACTTTAAATAGAATGGCTATATGATTCAGCATTTCGACTTCTTGGTATATATCCAAAGGATGAGAAAGCAGGATCTCAAAAGATAGCTGCACTCTCATGTTCACTGCATTATTCGCAATAGCCTAGACATGGAAACAACTTATTAACTGCCAAAAAATGAATAGATAAATAAACTGTGACACACACACAGAATGATTCTTATTTCAGTCCTAAGAAGGAAAGCCTACCTTTGGTGACAACATAGATGGACCTTGAGAGTCTTATGATAAGTAAAATAAGTCAAAGACAAATGCTATATGATATCACTTTTATGTAGAAACCAAAAAAGTCAAACTCACAGAAACAGAGAGTAGAATAGAGGTAATCAAGGACTGGGGGATGTGGGAAGATGTTATGAAAAAGTATGAACTTCCAGTTATAAGATGAGTAAGTTCTGGGGACCTAAGGTATATAGCACATGATTACAGTTAATAAAACTATATTATATACTTGGAAGTTGCTAAGAGAATATATCTTAAATGTTTTCATCATATACAAACTCACAAAGGTAATTATGTAAAGGTGGAGGTGTTCACTGTAAGGTGATAGCCATTTATAACATATAGTGTATAAAATCAACATACCATACAACTTAAACTTACACAATGTCATGACATTTATAGCTCAATAAAGTTGGTGGGGGGAGAAAAAATATGATAGAAATGAAATAAATGAATGCTTATACAAAAAAAGGACATATTTGGTCCAAAGGATTGAAAGGACAGGTATATCCAGCAGATCTCTAGCCAGGCCCCATGCTCCTAGGACAAGGGAAGAATGAGGTTTGCTGACTGAAACAATTTCTCCAGCACACATAGGCAAATAAAAGCATAAGACAGTGTGTTTAAGGCTACAGGACTATTAAAACATGAAAAGAAAGGCTCTTATCATGAACCTTCACACCAGCAGACACAAAAACTGCAACACGGGAGAGGCATACCACTACCTAGTGACCCCGGGGACGCTAGGATTCCCTTCTCATGGTTTGCCAGCACATAGATGTGCCCACTAATAAATCCATACTGAAATCTCAGGTTGTTCTTTCTGAAAGGTCCTTTAAGGAGCCAGCTCACATTTAAGCTCAGAGACGCTCTCTGTGGAGAAATCAAACCCATATATTTTCCTAGATAAAAGCAAAATCTAATCTTTTACACTCTGCTTAGAACTTTAGGTCTGAAAAGCTAAAATTAATGCTCCCTGACCTCAGTGCAGTCTGGTTAATCAAAGTACCACTGGGAAGAACAGACTCTTTTCCCATTAAAATTGGAATGAAAAAACAGCAGCACTCAAGTACACGCAGAAACAATTAGGCCTTGATAAATTCGATAGTAAATGACAGCTTAGTGGCAGATCTACCTACGTGGTTCCCCAGACAGGGTGAGATCTACTAGGTGGAGTATTAGGCGGGAGAGATCTGAGGTTTACAGGCACAGGTTTATTGTGGCTTAAAATATCTTTGACTTAGTGCTTTGGTGTAAAGAGTCCTCTGAATAGTTAGATTGTTTCAATATTAACCATTCTCAAATTTTTAGAGTCTAGAGCATAAAAGCTGAAGTTTAATTTTGATCACTGTCAAGATTCCTTAGATTCAAAACTGCTTTAAGTGGGTACCCATTCCAATGATCAGTGTCCGAGATTAATATGGTGAGAGTTTACCAGACATTCTTGTACTTGTGTAATTTTGCAAGAGTTAATAAAAAAAAAATTACGTGAGGTACCAAAATATGTGTAAGTATAATAATAATAAATGATGAACATCTCTTGGTATCTTTTAAAAATATTCTGTACCCTTCAGTAAGAACCCATATGCTTTAATAAGTAAATCTTTTAAGTCTGTTCTTAGTTCTGTTTCATGCATTTCCTTCATTAGTTTTGGTGTGCCCTTGTTGACACTTTTATCATAAATATCCTCTTGCCGTCATTTACAGCTTTTATCACTAGATACTGAATGTGATTAGAATATCTTTCAAAGTTTCCTCATTTTTATTGGCATAAGACAAATTATTCTGAGTTGTCAAAGTCAGATTTTACTGTTTTGAGGGGGAACACATTTTGTTCCCCTCAAAATTATTTACTATTTTTTCTAATATCCTTTGTTATTTTAATTTATGATGCATTGTCCTGTTTCTCATATTTAAGCCACATATTTGGTAGATAAAATAGTATGATTTGGTTGGCATTTTCTTCACTATTATGGGAGCATCATTCCTCTGTATCCATGGTTACATGTATAAAACAGCACAGACATCTGTTAAAATAATCACTACTTGCAGAGCAGGGAAGTAGAAAAGTATATTCTAAACCTTTTATGTTTGTATGTCTTGTCTTAATTCTTATATGGACTCTAACTGAAATAGGCCAATACCTGCTTTTATGAATTTTTATTAAAGTATTACATGAAGTTCACAAAATGAAGTTTCTCTTCATTTGAATGTATAATCAAGGTAATAAGAGAGCAAGTGTACTAAGGAATTAACTTTGTTGTTTGATAAATCTGCAGTATCTGTTGCCCAATATCATGTGTGCAGATAAATGTGACTCAGACTTGAAAAAAAATGGTGAAAATAATCTCCCCTCTTCCATTTAACTGAAACTTGTTTCTGCTGAAAACTTATTTTACTTGGAGCAAAATTTCTCCTTGCAAATCCTTACATGTTTTACTTAAATGTGCCTGAAAATGCTTTTCTCTTTGCAGTGGGGTCTCTTCATCAGAGGGCAATCTCCGGGCCCAGAGGCAACTTTAGTGATGAAGAAGTGATCCTTAGCATTTGCTATTTAGAAACAATGCAGATTTTGCCCTCACAAGGCAGAAGACTAGGGAAAGAAGCTGCCAATTCGAGTGAAATTGAAAACTCTTTCTCTCTCCAAGTTCACAGCATCATAAGGAGAAATGTAGAGCTTGAGTAGTTGCTAGGAAAATGTTCTCTTTTCATATGGCAAAGAAAAAAAAATGTGGAGTGACAGGGCTCAGG
Source organism: Scalopus aquaticus (assembly GCA_004024925.1). NCBI lineage: Eukaryota > Metazoa > Chordata > Mammalia > Eulipotyphla > Talpidae > Scalopus > Scalopus aquaticus. Next base: position 5,264 of record PVIJ01016484.1, on the reverse strand, counting down.
TACAGCACTCAAGCTCTTCTGGGATTGGACAAATGATGGAGCAGATGAGACTGTTACACATTTACTGCCACTTAGCACTGTGAGCTGCCTATGGTTTGCCTGGCTTTCTGTGCCGTAACTAGACTGAAGATAAGTCTCAAGAATATACTTTAATATGGTGTCTTTATCTGAAGAAAACTGGGAAACAGTCACTAGTTCTCTGGATAAAAAATAAATTGAATGCTTTTTGGAGTATGCTTTTTTTGGACACGACTACCCAACAGTACCACACATGCTAATTTCACAAAGCATGTTCACAGCATAATCATAATGAAAGTAATTTTTAAAAACCTATTGCAAGTCTTCATTTTCTTTCCTTTTTTAGCCAAATGATTCTCTATAGAAGCACCTACTATGTCATTATTTAATTATATCAGGTCCTCATTCGTTAAGCGCTGTTCGTGTGATTTAAGTAGTTCTTTAACATCACTGCCAATGACTTCATGAATTCTGGCTTTGTAAACAGTAAATGTTTAATTGTTGCTAAGATGAGACACAGGAAAGGGTAACATCTAAAAGCAGGAGCTGGAGCCAGACTGCTCAGGGTTTAATCCTGGTTCCACCATTTTTAAGCTATAGAACTAAGCCCATGGGAAAATTTTTTATAACTTTCTGTGCCTCAGTTTCTTTATCACTAAATGGGAAAATGTGGATAATTTATTTCACATTGTAGTATCTCACACCTTATTTACTTCACATTGTAGTGAGGGTTAAATGCAAAATCCTTAGAGTAGTGCTTAGCTCATAATAAATACCAGGTAGGTGTTGATTGTCATTTTCATTATAATCATCATTATCATCAAAGTCTGCAGAGAATCTTTAGCAGCAAGATTCCAAGTATATATAAGTCATGGGAGCTTTCCACAGCAAAAGTAGTAAATAAAACATTAAGGTATGTAAATAAGGAAACTAATGATTCTCTATCGGGATGTTGTCAGACTCTAGCCATTTGTATTTTTTAAACTATTCTCTACGTGTTAAATCCACATAAATTGAACAACTAATGATTTATACTTGGTTCACTTTTCAGTTAGACTTTTTCAGAAGAAGCTAACTGAACGGAGTCCTTTCATAATTATAACTAAAGGAGACTGAGTTAGCCAAATTTTATGCTGTTTTTCTTGGTTTCCCCATACAGTGCTTCTCAATATTTATATAGAAAAATATCTAATCGAAGATAAGCATGAACTAACATAGATGATCCCATCCCTTCCCTAGTCCCATATTTTGAAGTCTCGCGGTATAGTGGAAAGTGGCTTCACTGAGATTGCCTATTTCAACTTTTAAAAAACATGCATATTTTGCTTTATGTTCTGTAATATGTACCTATCACTTTAATATAAAATTATTTTGAAATTAGTTGCCATCAATAAAACTTTTTAATGTAATTTTAACCCAATATCTTCAAGTAACATTGAAAACACATTAAATTTGCCCATTTATATTATAGCTTTGCTGACTTCTTTCATACAAGGTTGGACAGATTAATAGAAAGTCAGCTATCACCATTACTATCTATTTGCTGGTGAATTATCTAAATGTCAGAAAGAGGAGAAAGCCAGAATAAATGACCTAAGGTTCACAAATGAGTAAATAAAATAATGAAAAAATGTCAACTCATGATCAGCTCACCTCACAGAGCTGCATCTTGCTAGTAACACCCCTTGCTCTAAGTGCCTCATTTTTATCACCGGCCTTAAACTGTCACGCACCTGGGTCAGGATGATATGAGGTTTAATTGTTATCTAGAGTGGACAAATCAGTCTAAAGTTCCACCATCCCAAAATGTGTATAGGCAGTGCAGTTGTCAAAAAAATTACAATTCAGCATGGATATCTCTATCTTTGAAGGTGTGTATTATTGAAAACATATATTAATTAGTAGAGGTGATCACTTATCACATCTTGGGGATACTGTTCTCTCTCCACAACACCTCCCCCCCCCCCCCCCCAGCAGTATATTTTAACAGACTGGTCTTTTCAAAACACTGATTCTATTATTTTCATCACTTCTTTGCTGAGGAGCTGCAATATGCTTAATGCTTGCACACCATCAATATCTAAATTATTTATACTTTTCCACGTGTTTCTGAATATTGAATACATTTTTAAATTAAATATGTTTACAATTAAAATTGGTACCAAATTTTGACTCATTTAATTTATATTATTTGTGATATTTTATGTCCCTTATTTACACCTTTGTTAACTGAGAGCTGTGAAATACGAGTCGATAGCAGGTTGTTGGTTTTTTTTTTTGTTTTTTTTTTTTAAACAGAGAATATCTTAAGAGACTTCCAATTTATTTTAAGCAGAAATGGAATGGTGGTCTAAAACACATAGATAGCCTCAACTGACTTTCCTTCTCTTTTCTATACAATATATTCTGGGCAGTGCAAACATTAGTGCCGCGCCTTGACTCCCTTAGGAACTGCTTGACAAAGGTCGCAAACCAGGGTCGCAGTCGGATGTGATAATGCTGCCCATAAGAAAATTATATAACATTTTGTAGGTAAAATAATAAGAACTCTCCTTTTACTGTAAGGACCATGATTGGGTTTTTCTTGGCCTGCATGCATGTAGCCCTTCCCTCATTGTTTAAAGCCCCATGAATGGGCCCAGGTGCTGAGCTGCTCCTTTGATAAGAATGCATTCTTGCCCAGTTAGGAGTTAATGATCAATACTAAAGAACATTTACTTCCCTTCCATATTTTCTCTGACTTCCCTCGAGGAGTCAGCACAAGATGGTTTCTTAGATTGACTACTTTAGGAAGCCTTCCTCAAACAGGATATGTTTTTCTGTCCCAGTATGTTTTAAGCTAAAAAGTTTTAATTTACTAACTAGGATAATCAAAGCAGGACTACCTACGGAGGAGTTAAACAATCAGCTTTCCAGTTAATTGACCATTGTCCCCACAAAAGTAGCTTCCCTTCTTTTAACCATTAAACCTAAACAAATGCAGGACTGATCTCATTAATGGTAAAAATGTCCCTGCTCAAAGACCACCACTCAGAATAAAGTCCTACTGCTTCCTTTACTTTAAGGAAGTTAAGATAGTGTGGTTTCACAGAGTAAATACTCAGCATCCCCTATAGTCTCCAGTTGGCCAAACATCAGTCATAAAACATCTTAACCTCAAAGAAGTTAATCATTATAGACTTCATACTTCAAACAGGTAAATCTATCTCCTAGATGTCCTGTTTTTTCTGAAACTAGTAATTGATCACTGTCTGTTTAAAATATACACACTTAAGCTATGTAATCTATTATTGTCTGTTTCAAATGTACTTGCTTGCTAATTTTGAGTATAAAAGACCCGCTTTCTGGGCAATAAAGCTGAGCGGCCTTGAGCATTCCCTGTGTGTGTGTGCTGTCTCTCACTCCCCTTCCCCTTTCCCTTTCCCCCTATCGCCAACGCCTTCCCCACCACCCTCGGAACTGACAGTAACTTTGCTTGGAGCCTGCCTCCGACACATTAGTTTTTCTACAGAGTCATAAACAGAGCTAAAAAAGCTTAGTTTGTAATTCATAAAAAAATCATCTGGGAAGCAAACATTAGCATTCTTTATAAGTGGATGGAAAATAAGGTATCTTACCATAAAATGTTAAGGAAAACATTTTAATAAAAAAAAAAAAACGAGAATGCTGCTATGTGAAAGATTAGCCTTCTCTGTAATTCTCCCCAATGTTAACATCAGAATAGTATTTAAATAATTAATTCATTGCTAATGAATCCAACAAAATAGCATCTGACCCTGCCCTTATTCCAGTACATCTGCACTGAGATGGCCTTTTGTTATTCACCAGCTAATCATGTCTTTCGTTGGAATCACTGTTTTTACTGTTTGGGGCTACTTTATATAGCCATCCGGTATTTGATGGATAATCCCCTTTTCCAAGTCCCTGGAACCCTTCAGGAATTTAATAGGAAACCAAACTATATACATCCTTCCCAAGTAGAGCAATCAACGACTGGAGCCAAAATGGGGAATATTTAAAGGGATAATTTTCAACTATAGCATAGGTTTTGCCTATGTTACAATGAATCTGGAGTTCATATGGGAAAGGATGGCTCTAATAATCTTTAATATGTCTCAATCTATAATCAGTTTCTAATTTCCTTGGCAGCTTCAGCTCTATCAGTCTCGGTTAGCATCTCCAGGGTTGAGGCTCAGATATCTATTAATATATAGTTCTCAGGCTCTTTCATGTGATTCTAATGTATGGTCCAGATAGTGAGGATAAAGCAGTCTCTTTCCTGCATAGACAATATTTTAGGGTTTTGTTTATGATCATTACCTCTCTGAGTATAAAAGAAACACATGTATAGTGTAGTTTTAGGAAATTAAAGTCTAAAAAACAAGTCCAGAATCATATCATGCAATGATAATCAGCTAATTTTCTATATAGATTTGTGAATACTTCTTTTTCCAAAAAGTCAGAATATATACACAAGACAGTTTACTATCTTTTTTCATTTATTATGTCTCTTTTCAAGCAAATGTCATTTTGGTTTTTAATGGGACATTGCCTTTTTATTGATTTATAAACTCTCCTTGTAGCTAATGATTTTAAAATGTTCTTCTCGGGTGCTTTGAATCAACTGAATCTAAATCTGAATTTAAGTGTGCCCAGGCTTAATTGCCCTTTGATATTAAGTCTCTCAAACAAATCCCAAAAGCTATCTTTCTGGCCCCAAAGGAGCAAACAAGCCCTCAAAAGCCTTCTTTATCTTCATGAAAGGGGATCTGAAGATTATCTTCAGTTCATCCCTTCAAGTCACTCTGCTCTGCCACTTTTGATACTTTAGCAGTGATGCAGAAATACGCCATATAATTTGATAAGGTTCTTTATGCAGTCTTCCCAGGTGTTCAGTGACAACACAAAAAAGTGGCTTTTAAAAGGAATATACCCCAAAGACACAAAAACACTAATCCAAAAGGATACATGCACCTGCATGTTTATTGCAGCACTGTTTACAATAGCTAAGGTATGGAAACAACCCAAATGCCCAAAAATAGATGATTGGATCAAGAAGATGTGGTACATATACACAATGGAATACTATTCAGCATTCAAAAAAGACAAACACATGCAATTCGCAGCAACATGGATGGACCTAGAGGGGATCATGATCAGTGAAATAAGCCAGAAAGAAAAAGAAAATTATCGAATGGTTTCACTTATAACAGGAATATAGGGGAGCCAAATAAGAAAGCGACATT
>PVIJ01016483.1:0-32548 GCA_004024925.1 Scalopus aquaticus | reverse complement strand
TGGTACATATACACAATGGAGTACTATTCAGCATGGAAAGAAGATAAACACATGCAATTTGCCGCAACATGGATGGAATTAGAGGGAATCATACTCAGTGAAATAAGCCAAAAAGAAAAAGAAAAATATCGAATGGTTTCACTTATAACAGGACTATAGGGAGGCGGGGTGGGAGAGAGACACTCAGCGGTGGGGGAGGTGGGAGGGGAGGATAAGGGCACAAAATGGAAGAGAGGAGAATACAGGGGACCATGGAGATGGATCACGGGTGAATTGGTGGTGGGCTGCCCAAGGGGAATACAAAATGTAAAAGACACAAATAACAATAAAAAAAAAAAAAAGGAAAAAAAAAAAAAAATGTTACTACCTCCTATTGTCATCCTTTTCCTAAATACAAAAGGAATGACCAATCTGTAGGAATGGTGATAGATGCAGCAGAAATTTCATTAACTGGAAAGGAACCAGGGTTAATAGGTGACAGAAAATCGAATAGAAAGGTAGAGGGTGGAGTTCTATCACAAGAAATTTTAATGTAGATTAATCATGTGTTCAAATTTGAATGGAAAAAAATACTTTAGCAAATTCAACAGAATACAGTAGTAAACAGAAGTTGTCCTTGATTTTCCTTTGCCTGAACAAGTAAACTTAAGCACATCCAATTTATAAGTATTTTGAAAAAAATGGTAATTTAGCCAGAGTGCAATTTGTAACTAAATAATGTTTTTATCTATCTCTTTTCTATTAAGCCTGTACTTCTCTAAACACAACATCATTTTCATAGATCTGATTATTATAAAGAAATAAAATTTCCCTGAAGAATTAGTAAGGCTATATAAAAATGAAAGATAAAAACTTAAGATTTATAATTATATGACATGGGTAATTTTATCTCATATGATTTATTATTTAAAATGGTTTTTGAGAAAACTTGAAAATAAATACATTTTTACTTTAAAAACCATAATAGGTTATATTGTTTCTTGAAAGAAGATAAAGATTTAAGTTTCTCCTTAGGATATTATTTCCATTCTTCAGTCTTAACTTTTTTTCTACATCTAAATTAATTCAAAACCCTTTGCAAAAAATAAAAATATTGAGTAACATATACTTTAAAAAGAAGAATATAGGTTTTCTCTGTATACCAAAGAAGACTTTGGTATAAAATAGCTTGATATGTTAGAAGACTCTTACAGGAAATTAAAAATAAGGAAATTGAAGATAAACTAAAAATGAAGACATGAAGCTTGAAGACAAATGATATTGTCCTGAAAAATGCCTATATGAAGATGTACATTCCAGAGTCAGATTGGCTGCATTTGATTGTGCATGTCTGCCACTAACACGCATGTAACCTTTGGGACTTAGTTGGCTCATCTGTAAAATAGGAATAATAATTCTGGGGCCTCCCTGGTGGCACACGGGTTAAGTCTCAGCACTATGAAGCTATCTGCAGCCACTGCAGCATGAGTTCGATTCCCAGCCAGGGAGCTTCCCACATGGCACAGCAGACCTCTCCTGTATTGCCCACTGCTCCCCTCAGCAGTGTATTTCAGTCAATCTGCCTGTTCTGCTCCCCACTCTGTCTCTGGTGAATCCTCTCACCTCCCCACACCTCTGGCCTATACCCCAGCTCTTGTATGCATAGATAGGTAGATAGATAGATAGATAGATAGATAGATAGATAGATAGATAGATAGACAGACAGATAGATAGATTCCTACTTCACAGAATTGTGACAAACATTAAATAAATCAATAAAATGGTTAGAATATTGTCTGCCAAAGTGAAGTAGGTTTTTTATTTGTTCATCCATCAGCAAATATTTAATGAACATCTACTCTGTTCATTCTAGGTCTATGGACACCATTCTAGATGCTATAACATCAGTAAAAAAAAAAAAAAAAAGGATAAAAAGCCTTACCTTAAGTGAGGAAGAGACTCTAACACATTTTGAAGGTAGAGAACTCGAAAGGTGTTAGTAGTTTTTGAAACAGTTCCAAGACAGGACTATAGCAGGACTATAGTGCTAAAAGGACAGTGCCAGGGTAGAGGACAGGTCACTCTGTGGGTTCCCACTGAAAGATATGATTGCAAGACCATGCAGGTTCAAGGAACAATAGGTTTTATTTAACAAATAGGGGAAACAGAGTTTCTAAGGCTACAAGTGGCCAGCTATCTCACCCCAGATAGTGTCCACAGTGCCAAAAGGCTGCTCCTTAAAGATGGTGCCTGGAGTTATGACCCACCAGCAAACAGTGGGCCAAGATCCAACTCACAGTGGTATCTGGAGGTGCTCACAGGTTGGGTCGCTAAGATGAAACTGCAGCAGCCCACAGCAGTCTGAAGGTTGGGATAGACAGCACCTGGGGCTGGACAGCAAGGAGGCAACAGCAGTGGAAGGTGGAGCTGGATGATCAGAAGTGGTGGATACTCTTAGAGGTGACCCAGACACAGAGTGCCAGTCACCTGTGACTGTGTTGTCAACAGTGTTGGACAACACCAGCCAAGTCACTACTGGTCAGCATGATGAGGTGTCAGAGGCACGAGTAGTAACAGCCCTTTGACCCAGACAGAGTTCTGGCCACCAGTTTAACAGTGCTGGACAGCACTGGCCAGTAGTGCACCAGTTACCACAGGGCAGTGTCAGAGACAGGGCCAGAGTCAGGTACAGCAGCCAGGTCTGTGAAGTTCTTTTTTTTAAGATTTATTTATGCATACAAGCTGTGGTGCAGGCCAGAGGTGTGGGGCGGTGAGAGGGCTCACCAGAGACAGAATGGGGAGCAGAACAGACAGATGGACCGAAATACACTGCTGAGGGGAGCAGCCGGGGAAGCAGGAGAGGTCTGCTGCGCCATGCGGGAATCTCCCCAGCCAGGCATCGAACTTGTACCGCAGCTGCCTGACAGCTCCACAACGCTGTGCTTAACCCGTTGCACCATCAGAGAGGTCGTCTTCAGGTCTGTGAAGTTCTTCCCTTCAGATGTCAGCTGCTGGATGCTTCTTCTTTCTTCAGAGGGCAGAAACAGGATATACCTTCTTCCATTGGAGGCCAGGAATAGAGTGTCCTAAGTGTCTTCTGCGCTGCCCTATATTTTCTTTCAGGGTCCCTACACCCTACAAGCTTGATTGGACCTTTTTCAATCCTAAGTGACTGATTGGACTATTTAGGAACAACAATCCCATTCTTGATTGTTGATCTAAATAATTAACCAATGAACTGACTGAAACTGATTGGTTCATTTAGTTGCATCTCATCGGTCCATTCTATGTTCCAGGTGCCAAATATAAAAAGGAACACTTGGTGCCTGCACAGACAGGACCTGCCCTGACCTCAGGGCAGGCTCATGGGCTGGTGGCCTCTGAGAACCCACAGCCAGAGCAGCCTCAGTGGGGCCGAGGCTCTCTGCACCTCGTAGCCCTTCAGTGGGGCTGCGTGTAATCACAAAGATGGTGGGCTGCACTGGGAGCCCACCATGTTGGCCTGGCACTCCACAGACTTCTCTTCTGCTTGAGGCTCTAGGGAGCCACAGTGCTGGGACTGGCCCAGTGGGACCCCATGGTCCTCGCTGCATCCCTGAACCAGAGACTCTATGTCCCAGGGTGGCCTGTCTTCCGCTGTCACCGCTGGCTTCTTCCAGCAGCCTGAGACCCAGTGGGGCCACTGGTGGTGGGTGGGAAAATACCCACCACTCACTGTCGCTTGCACTGCCCATACGCAGCTTGTGGGGCCAGGACCCTGAGCCCCAAAGTGGGGGGTGGCTCTGATACTCAAACCTGGGTAGTACAGGGGTGGCCATCAAGCCTGGCCCACTGAGGTGGGCTTCCACGTAGCCATCCTGCAGCCCCCTGCTGCAGGGTGGCCTGGCTGCTCACTTGTACTGCAAGGCTCCTTATCATCATCATCATCATCATCATCATATTAAAAAGATCATGAAATGCATGAAGCTAATCATGTGAAAAAAAGATTTGTACTGACTGAGTTAAAAACAACAAAGCACATGACTCTGAAGTGAAACTTTTAGTTCCTTGCTCCCAGGACAAACTGAACACACATTAGGGGCAGTTAAATATGGTTTGTACAGCAAACGCAAAAAAGCCTGCCACTCAGGGTTCCCCAAATGTTCTCAAGGCTCAGGTCACCCATGCTCGCTCAGCTTTCAAAGCAGATGGCCTCATGAAACTCTGCTCGCTCCAGTCGTTTATTTCATTCCTCTTCTTTACTTCAGCTCCATCCAGGCACTTAACTATATTTTTTTGTGTTTTGTTGTTTTTTGCAGCTTCCTGCACTGCTGTCAGCAATCCAGTTTTACAAATTGTTTGGCTGAGATTGGTATTTGTCGTCTTCCTTTGAAACTGTGATTCACAGTGTACACCCTTGAAACAGAATCCTCTCAGCCCTAGAAACTGAAAAGCTTGTTTTAAAAACAAATTGCAGAACAGGCTGTTTACTCAGGGTTTTCACACACAGCTTGCTCAAATGGTCAAATATAAATCTCTATTTTTTAAATTAGCCAAAATGTTTTTAGATGCTGATCAGATGGTGATGTCACTTCACATCCCCAGGGTGCCTGAGACAAATCTAGTCAGCTGAGAAAACAAACTTCAAATGAAAGAACAGAACATATCGACTATCCTCAAAGCAGCCTAGAATTTATGTAAGCTATATTCAAATTGGACCTTTTAATTTAATTAGAAAAGACTGATATCATGGTAAGGTTATAGGATCCTTGTTTCATAAACTTTTAACTCAGGGCAGAGTGGGGATCTCTTAGGTGCAAGATTGGAATATCATTTGCCTCTCAGTATTATTTTGGGAATTAAATAAGAGAGTGTGTATAAACACATAGGAATACATTATTAGGATATTCCTAATAATGTATATCAAGTAACACATGCATTAATGTCAACATCTGCTGCATTACTCATGGTAAAGGTCATTTTTAGCAATGTTATCAATCACTGCTCAGCATTTTTTTCATCATTAGTTCAATTATGATAATAAGTATTTGTATCTGCAGTTATTTCATAAAAATATTCTTATGACAAAATTCAGGAATGTCTTCCATAAAGATATTGGTAAAATGCTGTCAGAGTATTTAATTATGTATTTTTTCCTCTACTCAAATTTTTTTTATTATACAATACTGGCAGAGGTCAAATATTTTCAGATATGAATTTGCATGCTAACTTCCTCTCATCTATTATAAGAGTAATACACGTCGATTATAGAAAAAAAGAATGTGCACATAATGGAAGGAAAGCAAAATTAACATCAACTGGAATCCTACCACATTGCAGTAACACAGCTAAAATTTTGGTGAATATGGGCTCACACAGTTATGTGTATTACACAGCTTTACATACTATTACTTATCTTTCCATGATATGTCATGCCATTGTAAATTTCTCTTAAATTCACATAAAAAAGCATACAAATTTTATTATGCTAAGTTGTCATAGCCTATATGAGACAATTTTTATTAGAATAAAAAAAGATGATATTTGAAGAAGCAATAGCATTTAGTTTGAAGATTATCTTTATGAGAAATATTTTACCCAAACAAAATTCAGAATTCTTAACTCTAGAAGTCTATAATCATCAAATTAGTATCATAAATTATCTTATCTTTACTAATAAATACCCAATTATGCAATCAAGCTTTTAATAGTGCACCATTGTTTATTAAGCATCACCACTGTGACAGTCTCTAAGGACTGAATTTTTTAAAAATGTGTGTAGTGTAGGTCAAGTCCATCCATGCCTTCGGAGGTTCTCACGGCTCAGTGAGGGAGGGAGGAAAAAAAAAAAAGAGAGAATGTGTATAAACACATAGGGCCACACCTGGGAGAGAGTAAATGTTTAACAGATGAGCACTATTACCATAATTATTTATTGCATAGAGTTACAGTAACAAATCTCCATGTCCATGACCAAGTCACTGGCAGACTTGTAGGAACACCAGCCTCTTGTAGATTTTTCCCCAGTAGTTTAGAGAAGCCCTCAGGAGTATCATCATCTGTTTGAGATGTGAATCCTCTTGGTTGCTACAAAGGTGATGTCCTTTCCCCCCATGGGAACCCTAAAACCATCTGGATGACTCCTAAACATCAAAATGCTCTGATAAGGGCTACCCAAACCTATTCATCCAACCTGGGCAAGCTGCTCAGGCTTTCAATCCTCCTGAGGCCACAAATATGTTCTCCCCTGGACCCACCTGTTCTGCAATATCTTAGGGAGATTGCGTGAAGCAGGCCTTCATTTTTACCATCTGCTCTATTACTGAAGAGCATATTTGTGTGGCAGGCAGCAAGGTGGGCAGCAGGGCTGAGGGACCAGGAGTCTGGCAGGCCTCCCAGCCCCTGGAAGAATCTTTACTCCTTGGGCTTTCTCTAGCATTGTCTTGTGGTCTTGTCCTCTCCTTGCTATTCTCCACCGATGTTCTCTCTGCTGCACAGTCCTCTGCCACAAGCCCTTATGTGCTTAGTCTCTTGGCTCAGGTGTGCCCACTTACACATGCCCACACCATACTCCAGATGCCTGCCATCAGGCACGCGTGCCCCAAGCCCACACTCCCAAGTGCCTCCTGTATTCAAGGCCTCAGGTGATAGTTACAGAGGCCAACAGCACAAAAGCCTGAGCAACCTTCATTTGCCCTACAATATTACTCCAGTAGGAGCTCCTGGAGAAACTATGAGCTACTCCATGTGCTCACATCCCTCCCACCTGCCCTTTTCTCTTTGCCTGTGTCTGCCCTCCCATGAGTCATTGCCTGAGGTTCCTCAGTCACTCATACAAATAGGCTCTAGCCAATCTGGAATCCTGGGATGGTTCAGACTTTCAAACTGGGATTATGTCTCAATATCTGGAAAGGCAGCAAACAAACACTTGTCATAAAAGGCAATGGGGACCTGGGTCCATAGCTCAGTCACTTCCAATTCTATAAATGTGGGTAGATGCCTTTTCCCCTTTCAGTGCCTCAGTCACGCTCTTTTAAGTGGGGATAATCATACCCCCTCACAGGACTGCAATAAGTATGATTGCATTAACCCGTGTAAAGTGGTTAGCTTGGCGCCAGGAGCAAAGTCAGCTGTGTTGCTGCTTGTAACTCATCCCAAGTCCACACCCAGATCCCTGCCACCAACAGAAAATTCTAACCAGATCTCCCTCCATTACCATCTTTGGCAAGACTGTTCCCTCCTTGCTCACCTTCATCCAACAGCACAAGATCCTGCCATTTCAAACTCAAAAACACCTACCACATTTTATCTATCTCTCCTTTCCACTCTACTCCCTTGATGTTCCTTCAGACCTCACAGGGTCTCTGAAAGCAGAGTTAGCACCTTAACTAAACATGAATTCCTGTCTTTCTTTCCTAAACATCCTCCATATTGCAAAGGTGTAAATACAGTCTGACAGTTCACCCTTGCTTGCCAGAAAAGACAAAACTCAATACCTTGGAAAGACATAAAAGGGACTTCACAATCCCTAGACCTCATCTCCATACTTAACCATGAGCTACTCTGGCCCCAAGGCGCCTTGTCTACATGTGTCTGATCTGCCTTAGACCCTAAAAATAAATCTCCTTGGTTCCTGCAAATGTCTCCCCTCTGGCTCAGCATTCCCTCTTGCTGTGCAGAGTTTATGCCATGACACTTTACACAGATGAGTCATTTCACTAGCTTCTGGAGTCTGGTTTTTGGTAGGTCCCTCTTAGAAATGAAATAATTACCTCCCTCTGGGTCTGAGCACCACAGCTGTAGGAAATCACCACTTTCACCTTCTTTTCAACCCCTCTGCAGAAAGAGAGACCCTAGTGACCCTAACTCCTTACCCATGTGCTCAATACTCCAGGATATTTGTTGACTCGACTATTTGCACATGGTTTACCATCTTTCTACTGTTTTCATCTTGGCACTCTCCTATTCATACTTCAAGAAATAATATCACCTTTCAGCCTCCCCAGATCTGGCTTACAGTTTGCATCACCATAATTTGATGTTCATACCACTTCCCCTGAATTTAGACTATGTCTTCTTCACCTTTGACATCTGACTCCTAAGAAATGACACAGTAAGTTCTCGATAAATACTTGATGAATGAATAAGCGAATGAAAACTGGAGTTTTATTTTTCTTTTCCTTATGAGTAAGTCATAGCTCTAAGACCTGGTATTCTAGGAAAGCAGAAAATAGTTCTTTTTTAAAGAACAAATTCCCAGAGATTTGAAACACTTTTCTATACAAATCTCATATGGGTGACTTGACCTATCTACAAGTTTCCTTAATTCTCTAGGTCCTTGACTATCTAATCAGAAGGACTGTAAGTTAACTTAGAGCCTTGGAGGATCACTGTGTCATGTGAATCTGACACCTCTGGGCCCACTCAATAAAATACAAAAGTTCTCACTCTTTCAGAACTTCAATGAAACAAGCTGAGGCCTTGAAAATAAATCTCAGGGGAAATGTTGCCTAGTTTCTAGTTGTGACTTTTCCTCAACAGAGGGTAGTAAAGCAGGACAGAAAAAGAGGTTTTAAACTTCATGGCAAATGAATGACATTAATCATAATGCTTTATGTTAACTGTATTGGATTCTTACTAGGAGACAAGAACTGCGCTAGATGCTCTCCATGCATTAATTAAATTCACTTAACCCTCACAATGATCACAATATATCATGGAAATTCTACTGTCAACCCAACTTACATATGAACACCTGGCATGGGATTTGATCCCAATCTGTTTCCTAGTGCTCTGGCTATTAACCTTTAACCTTTCATCTAAAAAAAAAAAAATTAAAGATTAAGCCTCCCTGGTGGCACAGCGATTAAGTGCTGTGCTGTGGACCTGTCAGCAGCAGCTACACGGGTTCTATGCCCGGCCAGGGAGATTCCCACATGGCGTGGCAGACGTCTCCTATCTCGCCTGTTGCTCCCCTCAACAGTGTGTTTCTGTCGATCTGCCTGTTCTGCTCCCCACTCTGTCTCTGGTGAACCCTCTTGCCGCTCCACGCCTCTGGTCTGGACCCTAGTTTGTATGCATAAATAAAATAAATCTTTAAAAAAAAGAAAAATATGAAAAGTCTTTTGAGAACTACATTTATATTCAGTCTTAATATTGTCTAACACAGCGTTGCTTTTGAATAAAGTAAAATTCCAAATAACTTGAGATATTTAAACCTAGAGTCAAGAAAGCCTAACATTTGGCAAGGCTGATGTCACAAACACATAGAGGGAGATAGGCAGAGTGAGCTCAGACAGACCTGAAGCGTTTCCCCATCACAGAAAAAGCTGCATTCATCAAGGGGAGAATGGGACAGGAAAAACAGCCAGAATTTTTTAATTTGACTGAGTACCATTCTGGGCAGACCACTTCCTCTTTATGATGGAGAGTCTGGTCACCAGAATGTTTACTGTCCAATCTTAATGAAAGTCACTTCATTGTGTCTGCATGTTTCTTTAAATTTGGCTCCCTTGAGGGGAAAAAACTTTCTACCTGCCTCTTTGATTCACACTTCCTGACCCTCATAAAAGAGAGAGAGGCATACATAACTTTATTTATTTTTTTTGTATTTATTTATTTTTTTTATTGTTATTTATGTCTTTTACATTTTGTATTCCCCTTGGGCAACCCACCACCAATTCACCCGTGATCCATCTCCATGGTCCCTTGTGTTCTTTTCTATTCCGTTTTGTGCCCTTATCCTCCCCTCCCCTACCCCCACCGCTGAGTGTCTCTCTCCCACCCGGCCTCCCTATAGTCCTGTTATAAGTGAAACCATTCGATATTTTTCTTTTTCTTTCTGGCTTATTTCACTGAGTATGATCCCCTCTAATTCCATCCATGTCGCTGCAAATTGCATGTGTTTATCTTCTTTCCATGATGAATAATATTTCATTGTGTATATATACCACATCTTCTTAATCCAATCATCTATTTTTGGACATCTGGGTTGCTTCCATACCTTTGCTATTGTGAACAGTGCCGCAATGAACATACGGGTGCATGTATCCTTTCGGATTAGTGTTTTTGTGTCCTTTGGGTAAATTCCCAAAAGTGGGATTGCTGGGTCATATGGGAGCTCCACGTTTAGCAGTTTGAGGAATCGCCACACAGCTTTCCATAGTGGTTGGACTAGTTCACATTCCCACCAGCAGTGTAGAAGAGTTCCTTTTTCTCCACATCCTTTCCAGCATTTGTTGGCATACATAACTTTAAAGGGGGTGGAGGAGCCATGAACTTCCCTTGTGAGTCAGGTTCAGTAGAATCATGTTTGAGTTTTCCTCATAATCTCACTGTCTGTTGCAGAAATCATAAAGGAAGAGTATTTGGCTATGAAATATCACTGGTGAGAATGAAGACATAAAACTTCAGCAACCTCTGTCCAGAGTACGAGAGTGATTAACATACTAAAGGGCATTGAAACTGAAATAATAACATTATCAACAGCAAGATCTTCTGATTTATCTTAAATTATTTATATTTATCACTAACTAAATAGTATGTGTTTAGAAAGTCTAATTTTCCCATTGGATAGACACTGATAGGACATAAATACATGTAAAAGTTCAGAAGCAGACCTTTTCTTATATTTTCAAATAAAAGCACTACACTTAACCTGGTTTGGAGGGCAGATTTGATTTGGGGAGCTGCCTCCAAAACTGGCATCTTCTCATGGGTGTGGTAAGCACAGTCATCGGTACTTACATGTCTTGGGAGGTATCAGTCGGTTTCCTAAAATCCAAAGCCACACAATGTCAACATGGTACCTCTATGTAAATATTTGGTACAGAGAAGATGTCTCAGATGTCTGCCCCACCAATTTTCCAGCAGGAGGTAAGATGAAAAGGAAAAATGCATGTATAAAAGATTTCTTGTGTAAGTCCTTCTCATTGCTGTGCTGCCTTCATCACAACACACCTCCTAGACTTTTATGTGTCCGCTCTTCTTCTCCATCCCGCTCTTCTTCTAAAAAGCATTTTCAGTCTTTAGCTCTGTTGATAAGGAGAATTAAATTGCTTTTGCCACCTGGTGTTGTCTTACTTAATATATTTCCAAATAGCTCTTAAGCCTCCCTTTGGAATTCTGAATTTAAATACCAGAAAGAAGGAAAGGGAATAGGAAAGAGAGACAAGGAGGTAAATTTGCAACATTTCTGTTAGCTTTCTTAAGAGACTGTAGCCTGCTTTTTCTTCTTTCATCTCATTCATCCTCTCTCAACATTCATCTTCTTTTCATTCTTTTGTCCTGAGAAGAAGTTCTTGTTTTCCCCATGACAAAATCAGGCTCATGCTCAGAATGGGAAGGTGAATGTTTTTAGCTGAGTTTGATCCCAGAAGTCCTGAAAGCTCCTACCTAAGAAACTGTTTTTAGATTTTCACAGTCCCTTTTCTCCTTTTCATTCACTCAGCTAACATTTGTTGAGAATCTGTTCTTGTCTGGCACTGTGCTCTTTCCTCCCCCCCACTCTTTCTGATTTATTTTCTTTTTCACTCAACTATCAACTATGAAGGGTTAGTAAAATATTGAAATGAAAGAACTCTCTCAAGAGAACAAAAGTCCAATTTTTATAACTGCACAAAAAACTTCCCCCTGAAACTTTCAGTAATAAAATAAAGAGCTATCATTGACCAAAAAAAAAAAAAAAAAAAAATGCTTTAAAGTCATCTTTAACAACCATTAAACGTGATATTTTCATTTTAAGTGAGACTTCTTATTTACCCTCAGATACCCCTTGGAAGCTGTATTTCCTTCATTATAATAGCAACTTCCTAAACCCTAAATAAGAAACAAAACAATCAGTTGACAAACCTATAGCAATTATAGAGCATAGAATGTTGACACAGTAACACTGTGGTAACTATTTGGAAGTTCCTAAGAGAGTACCTCTTAAAAGTTCTCATCACCAAAAAAAAAAAAGAAAAAAAGTGACAACAGAGCCAATTTTAGGGCCCCTTAGGTGATTTATTTTATTATCAGAGAAAAAGCAAATCCACAGATGAGAACAACCCATTAAAAAGTGCCACACTTCATCAGCGGACTGTGGAGTCATGGGAATAAACCCAGCCACGGTTGTACATCACGGCAGTAAATTGTAGTTTCCAAAATAAAGAGCTGGACAGAACTTGGGGTGGGAGGGAACCTCTGACATGTTTGAACTTATCTTGTTAAATAGATGTTTAAGATAGTTAGAATTCAGATTATTTTATTCAACCTCAGATGGGAATTAAGTGCTGATAGAGCATCATTTCTATACTACTCCCTAGAGGGAAAATCAGTGTCCTTCCAACCACAGATGGTTGGGAGAGGGGATCCTGAGCTCTGCTGCTGTGAAAATCATAGAAAAGGCCTGCCTGTTGAGACTGAGAGTTGCTTCGGGGCATTTGAGACTTATAGCAAGGAGCAGGGAAGTATTAAAAAGGTAATTAACATCTGTATTCTAAATAGTATCGAGTACAGGTTAGAACAGATGGGTTCAGAAACTATAAAAATAACCTGGGATAGTCTGTAGGTGGAATAAAGAGTTTAATACATGTGAGCAACAAGATACTGTAGTAAATAGTTCATTAGCATTTTTTTTCTTTTAACACTTGCTTTAAATGGGTAGTTTGAACATCAATAAGAAGATGGCTCATGCATTGTTGTTCAAATGAATAATTTCTTTGAAAATAAAGTACCTGTGAGTGTAATGACTGGTATTTGTCAGGAACTCTCAAAAAAACAGCAGCAGCTACTTATCCAAGAGTCACATAGTATATATAGCATATTGGAGGAATCTTGTGCTATGTGAAAATCTCACCTTAGGTAAATGTTGCTTGGTAAAATTTAGATAACATGGATCAGCTCATTTATAAAAGTCAATTCAAACTGTGTCCACAAAAATTAAACAGGAAAAGTTTCATGTAGTTAAAACCATAGTTATGTAAAACTAGTAGAACACTAGTAGAATAGAAGCACTTACTTCCAAAGGCTAAACTCTGAGCAGCAAAGAATTCACTGATTTTGTGGACATTTAAAGTAACTAAATATATGCTACAGAAATACCTTGAATTTCAAAGAAATTGGAATGAGGAATGGGTTAGTACTCAAGGAGAAAATTAATTCAGGTCAATTCTTATTTAAAAGTACTCCACAGAAGAATAAGGTTTTGTAGTATGATAGCAAACACACAATCAAAAAAAAAATTCACTACCATTTAAAACACTTATCTAGGTGTGTGTAATTCTGATTTCATATTAGATCCTTAAGGTTGGTTATTTTTCTGTATAAGAACAGGTCTTGTCCAAATGCTTTCCCTTGCCATATTCTTTACTTACAGTCCGTAGCATTTATTAACAGTTAGTAATAAGACATGGATTGAAGAATTTGAAAGCTAGGAGATTTTTATCCAGAAAATCCCTCAGGTACAGTAACTAAAATGTGATTAAGGTACAGCAAGTCCCAAGCTGAATCTTAACACCGACTAAGATCCATTTTTTTTTTTACTTGCCAAAACACTTGATAATGTTCACATGCTTTTTTATTTATATCTTTGGTTATTCAATAGGTTATTAAAATTGACTTACAATATGAATATGGTGGCAAAAAGGCAGATGTATTTTGCTATTTGAACCCAAAAAATCAACGGTAATTAATAAGTGCTTACTTTGCCAGGTAATAGTGAAAATTTTTAGACATCTTGGAAAACTGGAAAAAGTAATGTGATTCAGGAAAGAGTAAGAAAACAGTGCTAACAATCCCTGATACTCTGTTGTTTGCACGGAGCCTTCACAAAGTGGTGTATCATTTCTTGAAGAATGGATAGAGGTTTGATGACTAAAATCTTGACAGGAAGATTCTCTAGCACGGTGGAGGCAGTGTAGCCAGAGGCAGGGATTCAGGAAAGACCCTGACATTCAGGAAAGGGATTCCATTGACTGGTCAGGGTATAAGTCCACCATACCCTGCTCAGCAAGGCACAGGGCAGGTTTTCTATGATCCAGGCAGATCATAAAGGAGGAGTCCTAGAGTCCTTAATGGCTTTTTCAGGCTTTTAATGATCTGTCTACACCATTTGTAGTGAGGCAACCAGGTACAGGGCAGGCAGGGAGGCCTGGTATCAGGAGGCAGGCCTCCTAGTCCCCGGCAAATCCTCACTGTCTCTGGGCTCTTTGGGGTTCTCTTGTGTCTTTTCGCTACACTCCACCACATAGTCCTCTGTTGCCACCCTTATATGCTCAAGTCTCCAGGCTCACCCCCCACTCCAGGGGCTGCCATCAGGGACGCATGTAAGACCACAGGTGTCGATCACAGATGTTAAAGGCGGAAGGGCAGGAAAAACATGGTAACGTCTTACTCTATAATTATAAAATAAGAAACTGAGTTTATGTGATTTGGCCAAGATAAAAAGTTATCAGGGGGCATCCCTGGTGGCACAACAGGTTAAGTGTCAGCCTATGAAGCTATCCAGAACCACTGCAGCATGAATTAGATCCCCAGGCAGGGAGCTTCCCGCGTGGCAGCGGACCTCTCCTATCTCACCTGCTGCTCCCCTCAGCAGTGTACATCAGTCGATTCGCCTGTTCTGCTCCCCCATCTGTCTCTGGTGAATCCTCTCGCCACCCCACACCTCTGGCCTACACCTCAGTTCTTGTATTAATAAATAAATCTTTAAAGAATATGTAAAAAGTTATCAGGTAATGAAGCTAGGCTGGAGGGGGCGCTGAGTGTCAAGCCCCTTCTAGTTTCCATCTCACAGGGGAGTTCGTGGGTGACTGTCTTTTCTGTAATGCTGATTGTTTGCCATGAGCAAAAACAGCAAAAATTATGAAGAGTGTAAAGTAAAACTGAAAAGGAGAAAGTCTACCCCCACATCCCAAACTTAAAAAAATCATATAGTTTCTATGGCATTTTGGCCATACCAGTTTATATTCTCTAAGGAAAAGGGACAGTGGACTCAGTTCCATTTGGTTAAGAAAGTGAGTATTGTTTAGTCTGGATTTTCAATTTTATTCAAGAAACATGCTATAGTGAAATGTAAGTAGTATCAGATAATTGACAAAAGTCAAAGACAAAATTCAGTGACATATGAGGTATTAAAAAATTGGTAGACTACTGAGTGGTTTATATAGCTGTGTATTTACAATCTGTAGGTCTCTTTATTCTGCTTCTAATATCTAAAATATAAGAATAGAAAGTACAACATATATCTGCTTAAAGGAAACAGAAATGCAAGGTGAAACTGTGTATTCATTACTGGAAAGGGGAAAAAAGCACTCTTATTACTAAAAACAATTATGAAAAAAATCCAGCAAAATGGTTTACATGAAAGAGTAGTGCTGACCCAATCACTCAGGATATATAAGACTGTTGGCACTAAAACACCAGGACATACCCTGAGGGGTGGATTGGGGTTGGGGGGGTAGGAGCAGCTTGTGTTGCTAACATCATATAGCTTCCATCTCTCCTCTATCACTATCATATACATTCTACTTCATAGAGCAGGTGGAATAATTTAGGCCACATATTAGGTCAAGGACTTTTAAAAGTGCCATTTTCAAATTTAATCAATTTTAATAAGTTTACCTTTTAAGAGAACATGAAGAGTATTTTTATTTCACTTTCAAGTCAAAGCATATCCATTTGTAATGTCAATGAAATCCGGAAGGTGAGTGAATGGGAGGCTGAGTGGAACTATGGGAATGATGTCTGTCTGGGGAGAGGAGTCCTGCCCACGCCTTCAGGAAAGTCACTGCAGAGGAGCTGGGGCTGTGGCCTCCAGGACAGTGATGGGGATGCTTATTGGATTCAGTTAAATAGGGGGTGGGGCTTGGAGGTTGGGATTCAGGATAAAACATCCGAGGAAAGGAGCCAGAGGGAGTACTAGCATCCTGGACCCTTCAATATGAAAAGGAATTATTTAAACTAATTGATGCTATACTAATGAAGTCACATTTCTGGTGTAGATCACTAACTTTATCAAAACAATGGTCAAGGCCAATTCTTCAACTGTGTCCAAAATACAACCACTTCTCACCACTTTTGCTGCCACCTCCCTGGCCCAAACCGACTGCACCTCTCACCTGGATGATTGCCATAGCCCCCTGAAGGGTGTCCTTCTGTATACAATTGCCTCCACAGTGAGATGATACGAAAGTACACAAGAATGCAGTTTCCAGTGCCTACTGACTGAAGAATATTGTTTTGGCTCTGTCAAGGGAGAAACAAGGGTGGCCCTGCTACATTATATGTTTGATCCTGTTCTCACCGGAAGCTTTCCATGGCTGCCCATAAGAGTCTTGATGATGGCCCCAACTCTACTGCACATTAACCTGTGTCTTACTATTCCCCCTCCACATTCTGCTCTTTACTCATTCTCTGATGTGACTCATACCCCAGGACCTTTGTACTCTCCATTCCTGTTTCCTAAAGTGTTGTTCTGAAAGACACCAGAACTGTCTCCAACCCCCTTTGAGGCCTTACAAAATGTCATCTTCTCAGTGAGCCCCTCCAGGCCATCCCTAGCAAATACTGAAACTTTGCTCTTCAATTAAATTCCTTATCCTCTTCTCTGATTTATTTTCTGCCATTGTTGTTATTTTAAAATTGTTTGGTTTGCTGAATTACCTTTGATACTACACTGTTTGGTAAACAGCAGAAACTCCATAAATATTTATTGAATAAATAAAGTTATAGAACGAATGCATGAAAAGTAGTGAGAAAAGGAAAAAATACTCTTAAGACATACCATGACCATGCTACACTGATTAGAATAGCAAGAGGATTACAGGAGTGAAAATGAGCCAAAGTTTTATACACACACACACACACACACACACACACACACACACACACGGAACAAATGGATTATACAACAAAGATGATGATAATACTTACATTAGAAACACTAGGTATTTTCAAAAGTAAATACCTCCTAAAGGAATTATAATGTGATAATATAGAATAATTTAAAAAGCATTTGCTTGCCAAAAGCTCACATTAAAATAAGCTAAAATGATATGAAACAAATTTTGGGGAAATCTGAGTCTACTGAGCAGAGATACAGACAGAAAACTAGCAATGTCTTACTTGTTCTTAAACCCCCAAGAAAGTCAGATTCTACAGGATAAGCCACCCTACAGAGACATCAGGACAGACAGGTATTTATACAGCCTTAGGCAAAACTAGAAGATCATAATAAGAGCCTTTATATAGCAATTAATGATTTAAAGAGAACTCCTTCCTATGCAGGATTTATTTTGATCCTCAAAGAAACTGTGATTTGGAGATAAGAAAAACCAACTTTAAGAACAGACTTGTTTCACCAATCATCATCAATCACCATCCTGTACCTCCAACCTTCCTCCATGCTTCCCAAATCTGTGCTTTGGCTGGGGCTTCTGCCTTCACATGGCAAGACAGCCTTTCCCCAGAGGACCCCAGCTCTGGGTTATGGCTCACCTTCTCTGAACCTGCTACTGCTATACACAATCATTATAGCTACTACTTATTGGACAAGTTTCCCCATTTCCAGGCATGCACTTTGATAAAACATTTACAAAGAATTCTGTGAAATCCTTACAACAACTTTTTGAGGCCCATAGGTTCTGTTATCATCATTTGACAGATTCAAGGACACTGATGTTCAGAGAGGTTAAATAACTTGCTCAGGATCAATTAGGCTATAAGTGGCAGAACTAAGTGAACCTGCACGGACTTGCTCTACCCAGGCAACACTAGACCTTTTCTTAGGCATTAAATACTACCTGTCTTCTTTCAGTTTTTTCAACAAATATATATTGAACACTTTTTATTATTCTATGCAATATATATGCAGCAGAGAATAAGAGAGTTGATGTCCCTACTATTATGGATCTTTCATTCTAATAGAGGGAAGAGACACAACAAAAACATAGGTTAGGATAAATGATAAGAAAAACAGTGTGACAAGGGACAGAGAATAATGGCTGGGAGTGCTATTTTAGAGAGAGTGGTCTGAGAAGGCCTCAGTGAAGATGATATTTAAGCAGAGATCTTCACAAAATTATAGAGTCAGTGTGCAATTACCTGCGGGAAGGGCAGTTCAGGCTGAGGCCTCAGTGCTAAGATTGTTCTGGAAACAGCAGGTCAGTCACACAGCAGAGGGTGAGTAGGAGAGTCACAATGGCTGGAGATGAGGTCAAAAAGGCAGCCAGTAATCTGACCAACAATGCCTAATAAGTTTCATAAAGACTTTTTCCTAAGGGGCCTAACAGTTTTGAACAGACACGGGTTGCCACCTAGCCCGCATTTTAATAAGAGCTCTCCGGTGACTGGGATGAAACAAATTGTAGGTGAACAGTGGTGAGTACAAGGGCCACTGAAATAACCAGGGCCTGGAATAGAGGAACTGAGAACAGACCAGAGAGGGGTTTTCTTGGCAGGGAAAGTCAACAGCACTTGCTACTGCATTGAATGTGAAATAAAACAAAGTTAAAGAGGTTTTGGTTCAGGCATCTTATTCACACCCAGCAGCATATTGAATCACCTGGGGGAAGATTTAGAAACCTGACTTCTAGCTCACAGTGAAACAGGGGTGGACGGGCACCGGGTGTCCAGTTCCTTCGTGGTTGCCAACTGAAAGCTGGGCGGACAGGGCACAACAGCCCAGGCTCTGAGGCAAGAGCCACCAAAAAGCCCCAAAAGGCCAAAAGGCCAAAAAACAACGAAGGACAGCGCCTGCTGAGAGGACAGGTCACTGTCTGTGAGTTCTCACCTGCGCGCACAGTTGCAAGAGACTTCAGGCTACAGGAACAACAACAGCAAAGATGGGGTTTATTTTACAATTGGGGGAAACAGAGAGCTTACTGCATCCTCAAGTGGTGGCTACCTCATCCAGAAAGCATTGGTGATGGTAGCTCTTTGTGAGGTATTGGGTTAGACCAACAAACAGCTCTTTGAGACACCAGGCCCAGGGCCTCTGGTGCTCCTTTCAGGCAACGTCAAAGACAGGACCAGAGGCCCAGTCTCTGCAGAGTCCTTCAGCTTCTCTTCCTGCTCAGAGGGCGGCTGCTGGACGATTCTTTTCTTCTTTCTTCCTTAGAGGCGAGAAACGGACTTCTTTCTTCTCTCTTCAGAGTCTGGAACCATCGTCTTTCTTCTCCTGGGGGCTGGTGTCATCATCGTCTTCTCCTCTTCTTCTCTTTAGGGGCCTCCTTCTCTCTCTGGGGCTGGGTCCTCTCTTTTTTTTTCTCTTCTTTTTCCCCCTCCCCTCGGGTCCCTCTGATCCGGGCTCACATCCTTTCTCACAGTACCATCCACAAGTCTGATTGGACCATTTTCAATCCTGGAACTGATTGGACCTACCCATTAGCTCCTAGCACTTGATTGGTCCATTCAAAATGGCAGGTACTGGGCGGGAGCAACTGCCACAGCTGACTTGGAGCAGCGGGGTAAGAGGCACCACTGCTCCTGCCACACTCCTACTGCTAAGGCAGCTTGGTTCTGGTAACGACACCATATATCAACTAACTTAAAATTCTGAGATGAAACCCAGACACCAGAATTTTAAAAACTCCCCAAGCGGTCCCAATACACAGGCACAATTGAGAACCACCAGTGATACAGCACCAGTAATTGAACTGGGGAAGACAGGCGTGGGGGGGGGAGGGGAGAGTAGGTGTTGGTCCCATTTCTTTGGGGTCCTAGGACCCTGTTGGAAAGCTAAATAGATCTATTAGTATGGTAACAGACATTAATATGTGAATGATGTCAATGTGCGTGGTTCGCTAGTTTAGAAAACTTCTGTTTAGCAGTTGCTTTTTCACTGCATGAATCTAAAGTAATGAATTTCCACAGCTGCCTGTCTCCACTCTTCTCTCAATCTCATTAGCACTTGATCCATTTCTTACAAAATTTAGCACTCATGACATTGTACCACAGTCATCCCACTTTTTGAAATTCAAGTTACTTTACTTTGTAGGAAAGACCTACTTTAGTGCTTGTTTTGGCTAAACAAAAGAAATCCACAGAAATCTTAACTTTTACAAAAAAATTGAAAAGCAAAACTATTGCTCAAGCCATTTTGGAGGCATCATGCACCCTGCCCAAGCATTAAAAGTAGCCTCTAAACTCCCTCCTAGAAGTGCATATAACCTTTCAGTCCTGCTTTTCTAGATGCCATGTTACTTTAGGTTTTACAGTTATTGGTAGGTTATTTGGGGGATTTTCCAGCTGTCACAGTTTTCCATATACATTAATGCCAATCACCTCACTTTAAGCCATTATGACTGACATGGTGTTCTGCAACCATCCCAGGCTGGGTAGGTTCACCATCAGTTCAGGCAACATGAAAGAGGATCTTAGAGCCCTTGACATCATCCTCACAGGTTAGGGAAAATAAGCCAGCAGGGAGACAGCCACTCAGGGCCCCCTGCTAATCCCTATACACTCTTTCCTCTCCTGGCGGTTCTCTGATGCGCGTCACTGCTCTCCACTGCACTTTGTCCCACGGTCTTCTGCTGCTGCACTCTGTTTTCTGCCGCTGCACCCCCAGTAAGGCCACCCTTATATGCTCAGTCTCTCAGCTCAGGTGTGCCCACTCACGCACACCCACAACATACTCCAGGTGTGCCAGGTGGTGCCATCAGGTGTCGATCATTCATGTTAATGGCAGGAGGGAGGAAAAAACCTGATCACTTCCATTTACCTTACACATGGGTTTCATAAAACATGTCACATTTGGAAAGCAGGGGACATCTGTGTATTTACTAGAGTTAAGGACTCATATTCCTCCCTTGTGTATCAGTGCCAGAAGTTCAAATGATGCTTGGTGAAAGAATGAAGGAGTCACATGTAGCAGTAGCTCCTTTGGGACCGTTTGGACAGAGAAAGGGATTCTCAAAAGTCTCCCCCAAGGAAGAAACTGGTACAGGTACAACCCAGGGGGATTACTGGACTTCGGGGTACCTACTTTATGCCTGCTCTGGGGTGGGTAATAGGTAATCAATCTAGGCCTAAATCATAGCACATGGTTTGTCAGTAGAAGAAATATGTATTTATGAAGGAAAAGCCAGAAATGGAATATAGCAGAAATTGTATGATGGAATTAAACTCAACACAAAGAATTTTCTACTCATTAAAGTCAAGTCACACTCTTGTGCTCTATCAACAGCTAGAAGACCAGTAAGGGATTTGGTAGTTAGGGTTTGTAATGCCAACACAAGATGAGCACAGGAGCACAGGTTTTCTACGGATTCGGGCAGAAGAGTATAAAGAGGTGTTCTGGAGCCCTTGGTGGCTTTTTAATTATCTTTTGTAGAGAGGCAACCAGGTACACAGCAGGCAATGGGGTGGGGGGGAGGAGGCTGGCAGCCCTCCCAGCCCCCAGTGAATCTTCATTCCATGGTCTCTGTTGCACCCCAAAATGCCCTCTGCCACTTCGCTCTGTTCTCTTCTCCCTGCCTCTTCCTCTGTGATGCTGCCCTTTTATGATCATTCTCTCCAGGTCCAGGTGTGCCCACTCGCACGCCCACACCCTACTTCAGGTGCCCGCCATCAGGTATGTGTGTTGGCCTGTAAAGGACTATCCTTGGTGGGAGGGCAGAAAAATCTGATAACTCTTTCATTTACCCTACAAGGTCCCTACTTTATTTTCACCCCTGCATTATGTTTATTGAGGTAAAGTAGATTTACATCATTGTATCTGCTTTGGAGGTTGTGGGTTTAAACCTCTATAAATGCATATTTTCAAATTCTGCCTACCATAAGTGTCCCTGTAATTCTCCACCATGGGATTTTTACTTTGGTTGGAAGTAGGGTAACCCCAGAAAACAAATTTGCCTAGACTGAGGTGATTCTCAGGGCACAGGACTTTCTGTACTAAAACTGAGAAAGTTCCAGCTAACTGAGCTGGTTGGTCACCCTAGTTGGAAGGTTGGACCAAAGATTTATACAAAGCCTGCTATAAAGTAGGTGCTCAATATCTGTGAAATGAAATAATGAATCAAATTCTATGTTTCTAGGAACTTTGCCCACTTGAACTTAGTGAATAAAACTTTGTGTGTGTGTGTGTGTGGAGAAAGCTTATTTAAGGATGATTTCATTAAAAACAATAGAACCCATGTAAGTTAGTTCAAGAAATATGGAGATCATGAGAAGGTTGTGAAGGACTTTCACAAATCAAAAACAGGAAAAGCAGGAAGGCTTTAGAGGGGTAGAATGGAGAAATAAGTAAATATTCCTGATTTGGAAATAAGACAAACACTCTTTCCCTTTCCTTTTCTCTCTCACTGACTTTTCTCTGTACCTCTGCTGTCTTTTCATCCCTTCACACTATTCACACTCTTCTTTTTGCACATGGCTCATGATCACACCCCAACAAGTCTAAACTCTAAAATTAGCTTGACCCGTCAGTTTTGCTCATCAAGGAAAATTAACTCTCAATTCTGAATTTGTGAGATGAGGCAGCTGATTGACCAGCTGAGTCAGTGAGTCCACCTTTGTTTAATCATTTGTGGCTAGAGGGGGAAGGATAAGATCCTGCCATGTCTTAAGCATATCTTTCAAGGACTGGAACTGAGATAAAACTCAGGTTTTCTTTAAATTCTGGTGAGAAGGAAGGGGGAGAAAAGTACACAGGTACCTCCAAAGGCTTTAGCTTTAGTTTATATTTTAAAGTCTCTGAAACAGTGCTAAGCCAGTGTATATAGCAGGTCAAGCACAGAGACCAATAAAGGACAGGACACAGTCATGGGTTTTCACCCAGGTGCACAATTGCAAGACCACTCAGGTTCAGGAAAAATTAGGTTTATTTAACAAATAGGGAAAACAAAGAGTTTCTAAGGCCACATGTAGTCATCTGTCTCACCCTACATTGAGCCCACAGTATCCAAAAGTCCTAAAAAAATGGCCTGTCATCCAAGATGGTGCTGAAGCGCCTGGCACCAAGCAAGCAGAGGGCAGGATCCAACTCACTGCAGCTGGAGGTGCTCCCATGTGGGGCCACTGAGATGATGCCGCAGCAGCCCACATAGTCTGAAGGTCAGGATGGACAGCACCGGACGCTGGCCCAGAGGGCAATGGAGGTAGCAGCACTAGGAGCCAGTACCTGATGATTAACAGCTCTCAAAAGTGACCCAGACACAGAGTGCCAGCAACCCATCAGTAGGACTGGGCAGCACTGTCCAGTAGTGCCAATGTCCCCAGTCACTAGAAGGTGGTAGTGCCGGAAACACCAAGTCAACGGCTCTCTGTAAGTTGCTGGCCCACACCAACAACAAACAGCTCTTTGAGACACCAGACCTTGGTTGCTCCTTCCAGTTGGTGTCAGAGTGAGGGCCAGAGGGTGGTGGTCCCAGCCTCTGTGAAACTCTTTGGCTTCTTTGCAAAGCTTTTTGGCTTCTCTCCTTTCTTCTGAGGGCAGCTTCTGGATACTGCTTCTTCCTTGGAGGGCCAGATATAGCATCCTTCTTAAGGACAGAGTGACTGTCCCAAGCTGATGCTGTCCCACCTTATATCCTCTTTCAGGGTCCCCCACCCCAATTGATAACTGCCTGATTGGACCATTTTCCATTCTAAGTGACTGATTGGACCATTTCAGGACCAATCAGTCCATCTGGTGTGGAATAATTAACTAATGAGATGATGAACATGATTTCAATATACTTGCACCTTCTTAGTCCATTCTAAGATCCAGGTGCCAAATATGATAGCACCTGCCAGCCATCAAGCCCCACCAGACTTCCTTGTAGCCATCCTGCAGTACTCTGGGCAGCCAGAGGGAAACTCCCCCTTGGGCTCTGTGCTCAAAACCCACCTGGCATGGGGGAGAGGCTACCCACAGGCAGCACCTTCTGGTGGAGCCCACTTTTCCAACCACTCCCACTGCTTAGGTGATGATGGGGCTCTGGCTTGTCTCTAGCGGGTCTCCTGGTGTTTGCTATATTATTTTTATGCCATTTTCAATATCTAAAATCTTTATTGAATATTTCACAATACAAATAAGGAGCTCTTCTTTAAATTAAAAAGGAAGAAAATGCATAAATTGCAAGTAAATAGACATGTACAAACCTGTTAATGATCAGCTTTTGATAAAATTACTAGATAATTTTCTGGTAACTCTTTGGTCCTAAAACTCTTGTCCTTGCTTACAGATGAACACTATTTTATTCAGCAGTTGTTGATTCATGCTTCATTCATTAACCAAATATTGATCAGATGCCACTGTTTGCAAGGAATGGTGGAAGCCCCAACTTTACAAAAGAAGGAGAGGACCCAAGTCTTAAACCAAAGAGACAAACATGAAACTAGTAAATGCATAAGATATTGGAATTCCGGTTTTTGTTTGTTTCAAATCTAAAATGAGCTCAATTTAAGATTTCCCAGTTTTTGTCTAGGAAAGCCGCAATCAATAAGGAACAAATTGTCTTTTTGCTAGAAAGAATCACTTGAGTGGCCTTTCTTGCGAGTGGGAGAATAATGCGTTATTTCAAGGCAAGGAAATAAAAAGGCACTTGTGTGTGTGCCCAACAGAGGTTGCTTTTCTAATTCCTCCAGGCAAGCTGGGGAGGTAGACTAACTCTGATGGGGGCCAAGGAACTTCCTGTGACAAGGAGAAAGAGACCTTGGTGGGTGCAGTTTCAGAAACTTTTAGATTCAAGACAGCTTCAAAGATCTACTAGCGGAGAGAATATCAAGAGTGCTGATGGGTCTTCTAGTGGGGCTGGGCTTTCTTACTCCCCCTCTGGAAGTAGACCCTGAGGCCGGCCAGGGTTCAGCAGTAAGTGGTTTATACAGGAGGGGCCCCAGGGGAGAGGGTAAGGAGTGAGGAGCAGACTGACAGGGTACGGCAGGAAACCAGCAAGTATGTGTTCCCAGGCAGAGTCCCAGAGGTAGCTTCAGAGGCCCCACACAGGACTCCAGAGTATATGTCCTCTGTGCTCTGAAGTGGGAGACAGGGGCCACTACATGCTACAAAGGGGTAGTGATGACTGGTGTGCGTGGTGTAGTGCCAGGCTCTGTATAACCGGAGAGTGGATGTAGGTAGTTGGGGTCTGAGAGTTAATCTGCCTCAGTCTGGGACTAAGCCAAGGAGCCACCCTGGGCACAAGTATCCAGCCACATTTTATCCCTGAGTGTGAACTCTGGGCCAACAGAGGTGGACCAAGGACAGTGGATACCGGCCACACAGGGTACGGGGTCAATTTTTAACAAGGAAAGCAATACCAGTTTAAAACAACAGAGTGAATTACTGTATCAATTGGAATTTTCATTTTATTCTTGTCAAGGTTTTGGGGTAAAGACTGTTCTCTATAAGCTGAGTAAATCCTGAAGTTATTGGACAATTTCATGGGAGGAGAACCTCCCCACAACCCCAGGAAGGGAGTAAGCTTCCTGGAAATGTGGCAAGTGGAAACCAGAGCCAGTTCTGACTTGAAGAAAGCGTTGTGACTTAATTTTCACCCCAAGCTGGTGAAGCAGGTCATACAAGTTACACACAGAAATAGGAAAATAATTTCAGATTATGTTAAGTGTGATGACTGTAAGAGGCAGGTTAAGGCCAGAGGGACAAATGGGGAGATATGTTTGGGTTTGTAGAAGAGGAGGTCATAGAAACTTCTCTAAAAAGATTTATTTCAAGAAAGCTTGAAGAACCAATGGTTTGGGGGGTGGGGAGAAAGGGGAAGATCCTTCTTTGTAATTAAAGACAATATATGCAAAGATCCTGAGGCAGGAAGCCATTTGGTGTATCTGGAAACCCCTAAAAGGTGACTATGGCCTGGAATAGTGAATCAGAAGAAAATTATCCCAATGGGACTGAATAAATGACAAGGGCCAGGTCATACAGGACCTTATAAATAATACCAAGATTTTCTTTCCCTAATCCATTGAAGTCATTACAGCAGAAAACTGATCTGATAAAATCTACCTTCAAACAAATTGTTCAGATGTTGTGTGGAGAATGGACTGTAGCCAGATAACTATGAAAGCAGTAATGGGTAAGGCCATCATTTTGGAATCAGATTACTTGGGTTCAAAACTCTTTTGCCACCTACTGTGTTACTACGTGTGAGTGACTTAATCTCTTTATGCCTTGGTTTTATCAATTCCAAAATGCAAATAAAAATCGTACCCATTTCATTAGGTTATTATGAAAATTGAAACTATAACATTTTATAAGCGTTTTAACACATAGTAAACCTAGCACATAGCAAACACCCAAATAAATGTTGACTGTTTCATGGTTTACTATTGTGCTGTTGTTAATATTTTTTAATAGGAGTAGAAGCTGCTGTAGTTTTAAGAGACAAACTACAACCCCATCTTTCCCCTCTGAGTTTGGAACCAATTGAGAAGACACAAAGATGACAGATGGGTATTTATTATATCTCACTGATACCTACAATGTGCCAGGCAAGTAAACAAAAGCAGATGAAAAGGCTTGTTCTTGCAGAACTTATATTCTTGAATGAGTGTGTGTCAGGGGTAAGGCATCATGGCAGAAATAAATAAATGTTTCAATCAGTAAGCAATATCTTGCTTTAGAAGGTATCTCTTTTATTACTGATAATGAGAAAATATGACTTAAATCAGCAGTCAGATCAACATTTACCATCTTCCCCTAATGAACATCTTCCCTTATGGCCCCATTCAGTAGAGAGGCGGCCAGACTTTGTCAAATATCTTAATTAAAATGAAATGCATCCATTTAAAATGTGAAGATAGGCGAGTTTTGACATATTTATATACTAGAGTCAAGATAGTCAAGATATTCATAATTAAACATTCCACTACTCCAAAAGTTTCCTCATACTCCCTTGCAGAAAATTCCCCCTCACATGTATCCAAGAAGCAACTACAGATTAGTTTTGTCTCTTCTAGAATTTCTTAGAAATGGAATCATATAGTATGTACCCTTTGCATCTTGTTGCTTTTGCTCAGCATTTGTTTGAATCTGACTCATGTTTTTGCGTCTCTCAGTAGTTTTTATATCCTATTGCTGAATAGTATTCTACTATATGGATATACCACAATTTGTGTATCCATTGACCAGTTGATAGATAATGGAGTTGTTTCTAGTTTTTGACTATTATGAATGGAACTGTTGGGACTAGTCACATAAAAGTCTCTGTAGATAGATGTTTTATTTTGGGGCCTGAAATTGATGGGTCATTTGATAAGTATATTTTTATATTTATAAGAACTTGTAGACCTGTTTTCCAAAGTGGCTGTACCATCTTTTATATTTCCACTGATAGTGTGTGAGTTCCTGGTTCTTCACATCCTCCACATTCGATTTGGCAAGTCTTTTTAATTTTAGGGATTCTAGTGGGTATGTAGCAGTATTTCATTGTGGTTTAATTTACATTTCTCTGATGAGTAATAAGAGTGGTCATCTTTTCATGTATTTATTGACTATTCTTGTCTGTTTTATGACGTTTCAGTTCAAATATTTTGCCCATTTAAAAATTAGGGGTGTTTTTCCTTCTTATGAAATAAGTTGTGAGAATCCTTTATATGCTCTGAACATTGCTTTCTGTCGGATGGGTGGGCACCTCAATGGATTGCTATTTTTTTTTCTAATAATATCTTTCAAGGAACAGAAGTTTTTAATGTTCATGAAGTACAGTTTATCAATTCCTTTCTTTAGTGGTTTATACTTTTTTTCCTATCTAAAGAATCTTTGCCTACTCCAAGTAAGCAGAGATTTTCTTCTAAATGTTTTATATTGCTAGCTTGAATATATTCAGGTCTATGATTAATTTCAACTTAATTTCTATTTACAATGTATATGATAAGTTCAGGTGTGGTTTCTAAATATGAATATCCAGGTTTTCCAGCACCATTCGTTAAAAAGATTGCCCATCACAAGCTAAGTTAGAGTGACACCTTTGTGAAAACAATCAATTAACAATATGTGTGTGAATCTGTTTCTGGGCTCTATTCTATAGTCTTGATTTATACGTCTCTATACCAACACCACATTGCCTTGATTGCCTTTCAGGTAAGCCTGAAATAAGGTAGTATAAGTCCTCCAACTTATTCTTCTTTTCAACACTGTTTTGCTTATAGTAACTCCTTTAAATTTTTATAAAATTTTGGAATTAGTTTAAACATTTCCATGAAAAATGTCTGGGATGTTTGCTGAGATTATATTGTTTCTATAGATCAATTTGAGAACTGACATATTATCAGAACTGAATTTTATGAATGCATGATGTACCTATTAAAATCTCTCTGTAAAGTTTTGTTGCTGTCAGTGTACACATTGCACATATCTTTTGTCAAATTTACTTTATTAGATATTTTTATGCTATTATAAATGGCATTTTCCCATTTCAATTTCTAATTGCTTATTTTTGGTAGGTAGAAATACAATAGAATTTTGTATCTTGATCTTGTACACTGCAGCCTTCAGTGGTGCAACATGCTAAAGTAGGGAGCATGCTTTCCCTAGTTCATTATATGTACAATCAATCATTTAAAAGTTCAGAAAATCTCTGCATAGTGACATAAACATTTACTAGGTTTTTGCTGTCAAGTAGAGATATTTTCAAGGAGAATATTTTGCCCTTTTCCTCATGGCTGCAGGCTACTATAGCTGTAATTATAACACCCTTGTTCAAGGCAGGAAGGAGAGAAAAGGAGGTAACAGGTACATTGGTTGTCTTTTATCAGCAAAACAAGATCTTCCCTTTAACATAGTTATTCTTAACTGGAAGTGATTTTTCTACCTAGAAGACATTAGTGACTGTCACAACTAAAGAGGTGCTATTGACATCCAGTGGGTGGAGGCCAGGGATACTGTTAAACATTCTATAATGCACACAAGAGCCCTTCACAGCAAAGAATAATGTGGTCCAAAATGTCAATAGTGCCAAGATTGAGATACCTTCCTCTAAACTGCCCCTGTAGATTTTTCTTGGGTGTCATTGACCAGATATGAGCCTAAGGCCACCCTTGCTTCAAGGGAGACTAGAGTAGTAAGAAATATTGATTTTTCTATATTTTACAACAACATAGATTTACTAGATCAATGCTGTCCCATTATCTAGGGCTGGCCATATTGGTTTCTCAATAAAAGTAGAGTCTGTTAGCAAGGAAGAAGGGAGAAGTGAACTCTGAGTAAACAAATCACAGAGCCTGCTGTAGGCCTATATAAAAGCTCTACCCATCTTCCCAGTGTCTCCTGGGACCAAAAAGAAGAGAATATCTTTTTTACAAGTCCTCTTTTCCTAGGCCTCAACACCACTAGCACCACTAGATCATATATAAAACCTCTGTATAATGTTGTAGATCACTTGCGGGAATAATAAATACTTCTTCCAATGATTCTTTTTAAACCCTGAACTGCATTGCCACTATCTTGGGCATAAAATAAGTCTATAAATTGCACTTTGAGGACCTTAATTAAACATATCGCATGACAGACTAGTAGAGACAGGTGAAAATTTAGTTATAAAGATAAAGAAATCAAGAAATGATGGGACTTGCCATTGGTCACACACTCCACATAAATTCTATGAACTCTATAACAAAATGATTCATTTTTTTTTAAATTAGCATTTATTAGTTCATATCTCTGGGAAGACAAAGTTATAGCTGGCTACCACTCAAACTGAGGCCAGATGCTCAAAAAATGTTTACAGATTTCCACTTCTCTCTTAGCTCTGTTTCTGCTCAATTGTCTGGTGACTACTAGCAAACCAAGTCTCACCTCCTTTTAGAGGAAAGAGTGCCAGTAGGAAACAAAGAGTACATTCAAAATTAGGTGATATGAGGGTAATTTAACAAAGGGGATATTTACAGAGGTGACCGTAGATTTTAAGGAAATTAGCAAACCAGAAGGAGCTGAAGAAACAGGGAAAAGAAACAGCTAATGGGGACTAGAGTAAGTTGCGGCAAAGAGAGGGATTTCTGACAGAAGCTTTGGCATTTGGTAGAGGACCATAGAAACTGCCCTCCCACCCACTGATCTCCTGGCAGTACCTCCAGCAGTTCAGTCCAGTGGAAGTTGAAAGACTGGGAAGCCCACCAGGTCACTGAACCAGTAAACACAGGGCAAGAATGTGTCTGGACATGCAAATAGAAGATAGTGAGCACAGGAGGCTTTTTCTCTCTCAAAGGTAATATTAATGACAGAACAGAAACTTGACTGGCCTCACGTGATCCCCAAATCTACCTCTGTGGTCAGATGGAGAACGTATTGACAGATTCCATCCAC
Source organism: Scalopus aquaticus (assembly GCA_004024925.1). NCBI lineage: Eukaryota > Metazoa > Chordata > Mammalia > Eulipotyphla > Talpidae > Scalopus > Scalopus aquaticus. The sequence continues at coordinate 2,370 of PVIJ01016483.1, read as the reverse complement.
AGGTAAGAAAGGAAAGCTTTCTGACACATATGGCACAGTCACTCCTGACTCAAAACTAGTCTCACAAAAGCATAAAGTCAGTTGCTTGAAGGGGTGGAGAACTCAGCTAGGAGTTCCTTATTTTTATAATTTTCTTTATTGAGGTGACATCGTTTTTATAACACTGTATATGACTTAGGGGAACAGATTCACATATCCTCAGATCCTTACATATCCTCACCACACCACACCCACCATCCAAGCACCCATAGTCCTTTATCGTACAAAACTGGGTCCCCTCCCCGCTTTGCTTCCATTCCCCTCTCCCTCTGGGAGCCTCAATTCTGCAGTTATATTTCTAGGGTTTGTTTTGGTTTAATTTTGTCATTTCCTTTATTGTTTCTTTGTATTCCACTTCTGAGAGGAATCATCTGTTATTTGTCTTTATCCTTCTGACTTGTTTTACTTAGCATAATCCCCACCAGCTCCATCCAGGTTGTCACAAATGACAAGAGTTCAATTTTTTTTTTTGTAATTGGGTAGTATTCCATTGTGTGTAAATGCATCTTCTTAATCCACTACTCTGTCATTGGTCATTCAGGTTGTTTCCATCACTTGGCTATTGTGAAAAGTGCTAAAATGACCATAGAGTGCCTATATCCCTTCAAATGAATGATTTTGTATTCTCTGGGTAGATAGATACCTAATAGTAGAATTGTTGGATCACAGATTCATTTTTAATATTTTGAGGAACCTCCAAACTGTTTTCCATAGAAGCTGAACCAGTCTACATTTCCACCAACAGTGTACACAGATTTCTTTTTCTCTACACAGTTACCAAATTTGTTGTTTCTGTTTTATTTTTGTTTTTGTTTTTAATATATGCCATTCTCATTGAAGTGAGGTAGTAACTCATTGTGGTTTTGATATGCATTTCTCTGAAGATAAGTGATATTGAATATTTTTTCATGTGGCAATTTGTATACCACGCTTGGAAAAGTGTCTATTTACTTCTTTGCATTTTTTGATTGGGGTACTTTTTTTTCTTGTTGTTGAATTGTATGAGTTTCTTGTAGCTCTTGGATATTAACCTTTAGTCAAATGCATGATATGCAGGTATTTTTTTCCCATTTGATTGTGTGTCTTTATGTTTTTATGATTTCATATTTCTGGACTCCAGAATTGTGACAGAATAGATTTCTAATGTTTTTAGCCACCCAGATGGTGGTATTTTGTTTTAGGAGCTCTAGAAAACAAATCTAACTACACATCCATTAGAATTAGAAAGGCTACAATCTGACAATATCAAGGGTTAGCGAAGATTTAGAGAAACTGGAATTCTCACACCTCGCTGGTATAAATTCAAAATGGTAGAGCCACTTTAAAAAATAGTAAGGCAGTATCTTATAAAAGTAAGTATATACTTCCATAAGGTCCGGCAATTCTACTACTAGGAATTTACCCAAAAGATATAAAAATATATGTCCCTATAATGATGTATATATAGGTATTTAGAGTAACATTATTCACAATCATCCAAAACTGAAGGAAACCAATCATCTATCAAAGGTGAATGGATAACAACTAGTCGTTTATTCATACTATGAAATACTCTCAGTAACAAAAAGAAATAAAGCCTTAATATATATATAACATCTATGAATCTTAAAAATATGTCTTTTGGTAAAATAAGTCAAACATGAAAGTTTGTGGATATGTGGGGTCTAACCCATTTATATGAAATTATAGAAAAGGTAAAACTATAATAATAGCAGCAGATTAGTGGCTGACTGTGGCCAGAGATGTAAGAAAGAGAATCCACTACAAAGGAAGAAGACTTTTTAAGATGAGGGACTCATTCTATCTTGATTGTGATTATTTGGTATATATCTTATAAGATTACATACAACTTCTAATATTCATCAAAGTGCATACTTATCATGCTTATTTAAGTACATAAGTAATACTTTTAAAATTCATAAAGAAAAACATGAAATAAAGTCATGCAGCATATCAACCAATTAAAAGTTTTCTCTTCTCATAAGCCAGAAAGAAAGAGAAAAATATCGAATGGTTTCGCTTATTTTTTATTTATTTATTTATTTTATTTTATTTATTTATTTTTATTGTTATTTATGTCTTTTACATTTTGTATTCCCCTTAGGCAGCCCACCACCAATTCACCCGTGATCCATCTCCATGGTCCCCTGTATTCTCCTCTCTTCCATTTTGTGCCCTTATCCTCCCCTTCCCCCCCGCCCCCCCACCGCTGAGTGTCTCTCTCCCACCCGGCCTCCCTATAGTCCTGTTATAAGTGAAACCATTCGACAATTTTCTTTTTCTTTCTGGCTTATTTCACTGAGTATGATTCCCTCTAATTCCATCCATGTC
>PVIJ01016482.1:0-32557 GCA_004024925.1 Scalopus aquaticus | reverse complement strand
AAACATAATTTTTTGATAAATTATTCATCCAAGTGTAATTAACTGAAGATCTATATACAACCTGGTGAAACAATGCATTACTTTTAAAAATAATATCATTCACTAGTACAAGAACCAAAACACGCATGACATGCTTATGGAATTAATGTAACAGAATAGGAAATATTCATAGTATTGTTTCAGGTTTCACTTTGCAAAACACATTTGAGAAACTCCTACTTATATAGTTATAATTTAGTATCAAAGCTGAATTTTCACAATTATCTGAAATGGTTATTAAAATACTATTGCTCCAATATTATCATGAGGCTGTATGTTTTTTTTTGTAGACTTCAATCGAAACAGCAGATTACATGGAGAAGAAAATGTGCAAATTCAAAGATCTTCTAATGAGTGGACAAGAAAGTCACAAAAATTTAAAACTTTTCTCATTATCCTGATTCTTTTCAGAAGCTTAATTTTCTTTCAACAGTAACTGCAATAGATTATTAATATCATTCTAAGTGAAATAATAACACTTTTAAAATGGTTTCATACCTTGTGTGGTGAATATTGACAGCTAGAACCTCATAAACAAATGATACTTGGATTCCTCACAATTTGTGAGACAGAGCAGAGATCCTGAAAGGAAAATGTTTGAGGATCCCACGGACTGTCCCTGGGCCCGGACTCGGGGACACTGTGTGACAAGCTCTTGATGCAGGAGGGGAGGGGTCAAAGCAATGACCCCGAGTCCAGGCGTAGTTCTCAGGGTCTCAGTCCCCAGGGCAGGTCTGGGCCCAGGAGGTTACTGTTGGGGACCCCCCACCTCTCCTGAGTATCACTTGCTCTCACCCCCTGTGCCAGGTCCTCCTGCCTGGATGCTGGATACTCACCCCCAGTCCTCACTCCCTGTTGCTGGAGGGTTTCCAGAGACCCCATCAGCATCACTGAGGCTCCCACACACCCACCTGCACTCAGTCTCCCCAGTCCAGGGGTGCTGGTCACGAAGCCCATAATCCTGCTGTTGCCATTCTCCAGGGGGTGGGGGGTGCCCGACATCTGCCCTGGTGAGTGTAGGTCAGGCAGGAAACAGCTGCTGTGGGGTGGGAGGAAAAGCAACGGAACTGCTGTGGAACCCCTGGGAGAGTCACAGGACCCCAGCAAAGGCCTGTCTGCTGCTGTTGGTCCAGTTTTCCCCCCTCTACACTGCCCTGTCCTTGTCCCATTCTGTCCCCCCTCCCAGCCTGCCCTGAGTCCTCTTTCCCAGGAGCCCTTCTGGAGACCTTCAGAGTGTCAGGATGAGGCCTGGAAGTGGGGGTCTCACCTTCCCTTCCCTTCCAGTTCCACCCCCTCGGTCCTCCCACCCCACCAGGGCATCATTGCTGGCCTGGTTCTCTTTGGAGCTGCCCTGACTGGAGCTGTGGTGTGGAGGGAGAAGCTCAGGTAGGGGAGGGTGTGGGTGTGGGGGTCTTGTCCATTGGACCCTTTCAAGTCCTAGTAGAACTTTCCCTACCTGGTTAATGCACTTGTGTTGCCCAGTGTGGAGCTGATTGAGAACCCTCACTCTTCTGTAAAGCTCTTATTAAAATCAATCCCAAATTGTTCACCTTGACAATTCTGGTGATGGGGCCCTGATTCCCAGTAAAACGTCCAGGCAAGGGGGGTGGACAGACTCCTGCTGAGGACAGACTCCAGCCTGTCTGGTAGGTCCAGTCCCCCTTTATCTTCTTTGTTCATATTTCCTGGTCCTGCCCTGGATATTCATAGTTCTGGAAAATTCTCTGTGGTCCAGCGTCTGGGGTTCCTTTAGGACTTCATGGCCTGACTCCTTCCTGGTCTCACATGGTGGAAAAGGAGCAAGCTACACTCAGGCTGCAGGTAAGTGTGGGTCAGGGGTTTGGTCCCTGAGCCCCTGGGGACAGTGCAGATGGAGCCCATGGGGGAATCACCCCCATCAGTCCCTCCTGTGATCTCATCTCTGACCAGGTTCTGTTTTGTTCTCCTGCAGGCAGCGACAGTGCCCAGGGCTTCAATGTGTCTCTCAGCCCCTAAAGGTGAGACCCTGGGACCTGTGGTGGGAGGGCTGGGGCAGAGAGGATGGGCCGGGTGATGGGGAAGCTGTGAGTGGGCCGTTCTGAGGATGCGGTGGGCTATTGAGAATGTTGACACTTAGTGATTCACCTGAATTTGTTCCTGACCAGTTTCCTTCACAGTGTGGGACAGCTGCCTTGTGGGGACTGAGTGATGCAGGGTTTCTTCTGATCCCCACTTTGTGACTTCAGGGTCCCCTGGTATAAACCACATTCGGATACCACCTCACACCTGTGTGAATGGCCCGTAACAAAAAGACCAGAAACAACAAGAGCCTGAGGGTGTGGAGAAAAAGGGAACAGCCCACACTGGGGTGGGAATGCGGCTGGTCCAGCCCCATGGAAAAGGGTATGGAGGTCTCTCAAAAGATTAAAAATGGATCTTCTGTATGACCCAGCAATTGTGCTCCTTGGCATCTACTTGAAGAATATAAAACACTAATCGGAAGGGAAACTTGCCCTCCTGTGTTCACTGCAGCACTATTTTTAGTAGCCGAGCGATGGAAACAACTTAAATTCCCAAAAGGAAAAGAAGAGATCAATAAGCGGCGGTCTGTATACACAGTGGAATAGTACTCAGCAGTCAGGAAAAGTACGCTCATGTCATTTGTGCACCATGGATGGAGCTGGACGGGATGATACTAAGTGAATAAGTTGGGAGGAGAAAGACAAATTCCAGCAGTGTCACTTGTGTGTGGGATGTAGAGAAACCAACAAGACCTCAGATAAAGTCAAACTAAAGGGCCCCCTGGTGGCACAAAGGTTAAGTCTCAGCACTGTGAAGCTGTCAGCAGCTACTGCAGAACCAGTTTGATCTCAGGTGAGGGACCTGACCCATATGGTGCAGCAGACCTCTCCTGTCTTGCTTGCTGCTCCCCTCAGCAGTGTGTCTCAATCAATCCCCCTGTTCTTCTCCCCACACTGTCTCTGGTGAATCCTCTCACCTAAACCCCAGCTCTTGTATGCATGTATAAATACATCTTTTTTTTTTTTAAAGGGCTATTGAGAGCCCGTGGCTTTTCCAAATAGGCCAGGGTGTGATGTCAATGACAGGGGCCCTCAGGTCTCTCAGGGGGGAAGCTGTAGGGATGGAGCAGGGGCAGGGCAGAGGGGTTTCAGCCACTGGCTGGAGCTGGCGGGGATGTAAGGAGGCAGCACATCATCTTCAGGGGGTCGCCCTGATGGGTGGGTGGTAGCGGCCACTGAGGACTGCGGCAGCCACGCACAGTGAGGGCCTGACTCTTCTCCTGCCTAGATACACTACAAGTGTAGATCCAAGTGGGTCGGGTCTGGGCGATAAGGAAACTGATCAGGTGGCCGGAGGAGCCTGTCACAACTTTCCACACCCCCTGAACTGCGGGGATGTTGAAAGTTCCTTCTGGAGGCCACTCTACCTGGCATGGGGATCAAATTATTTTTGTTTTGTTTTGGTTTTTTGTTTTTTTGTTTGTTTAGGGTTTAAGGCAACTCATAAGCCTCATGCAATCCCCTTTCAAAATTTTTGACCGTGCAGTTGCGTACTACAGGTAAACTCTGAGTCCCTCTCATTGGGTTTGGTTGCGTGCAACAAGGCGGAAGGGGGCACACTAAGGCGCTTGTCTGGCTGCATCTCTCCCAATACTTTCAGGTATGTGTGAGCCCGTACAAGCCCCAAGCTTGGCTGTCTCACAGTGGACCAGTCCTGCATGATGCCGCCACGGAATCACAGATTCAAGCCCACTCAGTGTCTGGAGCCACAGCCGTGGAGATTCTGCACACATACCCCCCCCTCAATCAAAAATAGTCATTCAGAGGTTATCACATTTCCCACCCACAGGAGCTCCTAACTGGTCCCAAACTGGTCCCTTTCCGTCTGTCGGGATGGGCTTCTTTCAAGCTGGTTCCCGGGGATTTTACAGTCCTTAAGAAGTCCCTGGCGCTTCTGTCCACCTCTCCCCAGAGTCCAGTCGGGTGCAGCAGCTGACCCCCACCCCAGTAAGGAGCACCTGTCAAAGAAGACAGGAGGCGCCACCTCATTCTCTTCAGGGAGAGACACTGGCCACGGCCCTGACTCTGGGCTGGCTGGGAGCCTGTCACCCCAGCCGGTTTCCCAGTCAGGGAACCAAAATGTTATGGCAGAATTCTGGTAGGGAACCAGGCAGCACTCAGAGAGGAGGAGGGAGGTCTTTATTCATGCTGGCAGGCTCAGAGATCTTTCTCCAAAGTCTGAGCCCTCAGTAATTAGGTAACAGAGTATTTATTGCTCAGCAAGAGCCATTCACACATTAAAGCAAGCAGAGAGCACAGAAGCAGGAGACTCCTAAGTGGTTATCTGGGAACCATAAGTCCAGGATGCTTATCAGTTACTCCCTGGAACTTTCAGTCTACTTTCCTTGGGCCGGGCTGTGAGGGAAGGGCCTGCGTGGACACCTTCACCTTTCCTCTGACACTTCCCCTCCAGTTTCTTAAGATATAGCAGAAAATAATCCAAATCTAAGCTCAGATTTTCCAAAACACAAAAACACAGGCTTTCAAAGCATTGCGCTGTCAGACAGTCTGGGCTGAGCTGAGCTGCTGGAGGGGCTGATTGTCACACCCACCTCCATAGCCAGGCAGCCCGTCTCCGTGAGGAAGCCCCTCTACTCTCAGCAGCGGGGAGGGGGGCTACCCTGAGACACCCTGGGAATGCTTCACAGGAAGGCAAATTCCTGAATGAGATCTTCCAAATGCCCCAAATTCTCCCAGGTGCCCTCAGTCACTGAGTTGTCCGTGGAGACATAGTCTTATTCCTGACCTGGCCACTCCACCTTTGAGGGTGAGTGCCAGACAGAGTCAGAGCCAGAAAGCCCCAGGTGATGAGACTCCATGGTATGCAGATGTGAAGCACTTTCACGGTGAAACGGGTGGACTGTGTGTCCAGTCCCTTCGTGGTCACCAAATGAAAGCGGGGTGGACAGGGCACAACTGCCCAGGCTCTGAGGCAAGAGCCACTAAAAAGCCCCAAAAGGCCAAAAGGACAAAAGGCCAAAAACAACAAAGGACAGCGCCTGAGGAGAGGACAGGTCACTGTCTGTGGGTTCTCACCCATGTGCACAATTGCAAGAGACCTCAGGCTACAGGAACAGCCACAAGAAACATGGGGTTTATTTTACAGACAAGGGAAACAAAGAGCTTACTGCATCCTCACCCAGTGAAGTGGCAGCCACCTCACCCAGAAGCATCAGTGATGGTAGCTCTTTGTGAGGCGCTGGGTTAGACCAACAAACAGGTCTCTGAGACACCAGGCCCAGGGCCTCTGGGGCTCCTTTCAGGCAGCGTCAGATACAGGACCGGAGGCTCAGTCTCTGCAGAGTCCACCAGCTTCTCTTCCTGGTCGGAGGGCAGCTGCTGGAAGCTTCTTTTCTTCTTCCTTCCTCGGAGGCCAGGAATGGACTTCTTTCTTCTCTCTTCGGAGTCTGGAACCATCATCTTTCTTCTCCTGGGGGCTGGTGTCGTCGTCTTCTCCCGTTCTTCTCATCAGGGGCCTCCTTCTCTCTCTAGGGCTGGTTTCCTCTATTTTTTATTCCCTCCTTCTTTCCCCCCCATCTTCCTCCCCTCCCCCCCCTGGCAAGATGGATAATATCTAAACTAAGCACCCAAAGTTACCCATCCCCTCTTGGGCAAAAGTCCACCCAAATGGGATTGGCCCAAGGCAAGGCCTGAAAGCCCGCCACAAGTCTAAAACACCTTTCTGCAGGGACCCATAGAAAGGGTCGAAACAGCCAGACAAATCTCTAAGGAAAAGAGAAAAATCAAAATCCAGATCAACATTGCCATCGTTAACCTCCATGTGGGTCTCTCACCCACATCTGTTTCAATCAGTCCAGGCCAGTGCAGCTTCTTTACCTGTCTCTCTGCTCCTTGGGCCTCTTCTGGCCTCCATCCTGCTTCCTTCCTTCCTTCTCCTATCTCTTCTGTGTCTCTCCTTCTCTCTTCTCCAGCTTCTTATCTCTCCTGCTCAGCTCCACACTCCCTTGGGTAGAGCAGGGAACCTGGAACATTCCCTTTTTCCCGGGGACCATCCTATTACAGTTTCACTGAAGTGTTGGCGGCAGCACTGACAGACTGAGGATGATCCTGCGGAATCTGACAAAGTGACCAGAAACAGTTACATTTGAAAGGAGCCCTGGGAAGTGGTTAGCTAAGATCTGAAACAGTCCTGCATTTGTCCTCATCCTCTCCAATCATGAAATCACAGGTGTCTCGTCAATCTGACAGGTGCTTGTGGGCTCTGACAGCAGGAACCCCCATCACTCATGGGTTCTGGGCCTCTTGGATAAGGATCCCCCACCTCAGAGGAGGACGGGCATTTTGAGATGTGACTGCATCATCACATGGGTCAGGACCGTAATGAACACCAATATCATGGCAAAGAAAAAGATGTGAATACTCATCCCATGGGGTCTTCTGTGAGTCAAAATCTGACAGAGAAAAACTGAAAAAAAAAAAAAAAAAAAAACCCAAACAAAAAACCCCTTCCCACCTGAGATGGAAATGGCACATGCACGTGAGACCAGGCCAGGGCCTCACACCTGCAGACAGAGATGGGGCACAGGGTGTGCTCGTCTGCTCTCTGCTCAGACCACGTCCTCTTGGCCTGAGGACAGATGTGTCACCTGATAATGATGCTGAGTTATGTCGGGACAGCTCACGTTTCCATTCTGGCAAATCCAAGGAGCTTAACTGCCCCCCCCCAAGACCTGCTGGGCCCCTGCCCACGGCCCGTGGTGCTGAGACGGCGCAGGCAGGTGAGCAGGGCGGGGCCCGGAGCACACACTGACCTGACGGGCTCAGACTCAGGCCTCGGGATGCACCTGCTGATGCACGGACCGCTGGGTTCTGGGCACTGGATGGTGAAGGGCACATTATAAAGTGACCCCTTTATAAAGAAGGCTAAATGAACTAGAATGAAACTTAATCTTTATGATACACCTTTACATGCCCATGAGAATGGATCTCACCAGCCCCAGAATGACAGGATCAGGGTCTGCATTTTAACAAGACCCTCTCTCATCTGCTCACCTGCTGGAATGTCAGAAGCTCTGTCTAGGCCCATGATTCTTAAAGTGGTATCCCCAAACACCTGGAACTCATCTCAGAGAGAAGATTCTCGAGTTCTGTCCAGAGGTGCTGCATCTGGTTGGGGAGGTCCAGGAATCTGCATTTTTGACAATCATCTTAGATTTTCTGAAGCCTAAGTTTTCAGAACCACTGTAGATGGTGGGGAATCTGGGCGGGGGCTAAGGCTGGAAATGGACGGTGATTAGGACCTGGAGCACCTGCCACGGCTCCTGCTGGCATCAGTGGGCAGATCCGGGGACACACGGGGAACACAGACCTGCCATTCTCATGACCCACACGTGTGATACAGGGAGACTGACACACCTGTCCCTTCACCGATGCCAACTTGGGACTAACATGACAGGATCCCTGACTCTGGTAAGTAACTCACTTCTGAGCAGGTTCTCATGAGAGGACGTGGAAAGCCGTGTCCCTGTCAGGGTCACAGGGTTAGCTGTGCCGGGCCCACAGAGGCCAAGAGATGGGGCTTTTTTCCCTGAGAAAGAGCCTGAAAAGCAAAAACGATGGCTTGTTTTTCTGCACTAGGGATGCTCACCTGTCCTTTTTGAATCCAAGGTCACCTCCGTCATTGGGGATTTTTGCAGTATCAGTTTGGTTTCTGGGGTGTGAGAGTCCAGAACTGTCCCCCGGTGACCCTCACAGCCCAGATGCCTCCTCCTGCAGAGGGAGAGTCCTCCCTTTATTCTCAGTGACTGTCCAGCCCCCCAGCTGCAGTGTCCTCATAGGACAGTGTCATTACCAGCAGGGGTTCACGGCCAGCACTAGGGGCTGGTGTCCTGTCTCTTGGTGTAAGCGCAGGCCCTGGCAGACACCATCACAGTCACGTGTGTCCATTTTGGGGAGCAGGCGCTCCACGTGTGCAGTCCTGGGCCAGGACCACTTCCTGCCACAGAGAGAGACTGAGGTCAGGGTCACGGATGAAAAGAGGGGACCCAGATCCTGATCCTGGGTAGACTCAGGGCAGATTGTGGGAGCGGCCTGGGGCTCAGTTCTCTCCTCTGGAACTGGGAGATGCCCTTATTATTACTGAATATTGTAGAACCAGCTTGACTTTAGCATCACCTTACAGTATACAGAGAGCGCCTCACTGCTCACGGGGGCTCTGGAGCAAAGGCAGAGGAGTTACTTCTTCACAGGAGAGGAATGATTCTCAGAGGAAGGGAGTCTCCACCCCACTGATGCCACAGGGGTCACGGCCTGTGTGTCCAGTTCCTTCTGTCCTGTCCCCTCGGGGAGAAGAGCAGCTCTAATGGGGCCCTGGAGGTGACCTCACCCCCGTGTCTGCAGTGCCTTGTGGGGAGAGGGGCTCTCTGGGCATCTCTGCCCCTAATGCCCACCCTCACTACTGCGGCTGCAGAGGCCATTTCTGCCCGATGTGGAGGCCCCACCTGCAGCTCCCAAATCCTGCTTGTCCCTTGGCCCCTCGCTGGGGAGGCGGCCGTGACTGCTGATCACTAAAAGGAAATCATCACTTATTTTAAATGATTAAGTCATTTCCTTCACCAAGCATTGTGAAACTTTCCCATGATGCTTTTTAAGCCAGTTGCTCCCCAACACAAGCCTTCAAGCACTTTTCCTGGTTTCATTCACAAACATTTAATAACCGTCTACAGATTAGGAGCGTCTGCGTTGACTGTGGACCCTAAATAGGTCCCTCCAGTCGTGCCCACCCTGGAGAGCTTCCTCCTGCCCCTGTGCTGTGTCCGTAGGGCGTCTCTCCTGAAGTCCCCCCGCCCCATAATAACAGTGTGTTACGTCACTTCCCCACCCAAGTCTCCCACAGTTCCGTGTCCTTTTCATTTCTAACCTTGATTCCTCCTTTTCCCTCTGTACTCATAACCTTTTTGTGTGGAGGCTTGAAATATTTGCAGAGAAAACAGACACCTGCTACTACTTGGCTCTTTGATGAATATTGTCATCAGAGTTTAAACCTTATAATCAAGTATCTTGAATTACATGCAACCTAGGATAAGGAATACTCATCACAGATAAGTGGCTTCCTGTGCCTATATTCTTTTCTCCATTTGGCTCCTATATTTTTCATGAGGGAAGAACAGGAGGAGGTGAGTGTCCAGCTTCTCTCTGGGCCCCTCAGCCTCTGTCTCCTGCCCCACCAGATAAGCATCCCTATCTCTCAACAAGTTTGCTTGTTTAACAAGTTTGTCTCCCTGTATTCTAAGGAAAAGCAAGAGCATTCCTAAGAAGATAATATGGGAATTAAACACCAGGGGGTTAACAAAGCAGAGGGACCCACTTGCCAGTCTCCCCAGATCTCCACATGCCTGCATCAAAAGGACAAGCCTCCCCTTCTGATCTCCCCTTTGCTGACTCTTGCTCTTCGCCCCTACTTTTCACTCCTTTGTATAAATCCCCTGCCCTCTGCCACAGAGCAGGATGGTGGGCTTTCAGACATGAGTTTGTTGCCCTCCACAGTTTGTAGACAAATTAAACTATTTTCTTTCTCCTTTATTCCTTTTATTGACTGGTAGAAGCAGGGGCCAGTGGTCGCTAGCAAAGGTGTGTTAAATTATAACACTTCCTTGGGCACATGACGGAGTCCTTTGTTCAATTTATAATCTCCATAAAACTCAAATTTCCTCCTCTAAGTTTTCTTTTATTGATTCTCCTAGTTTCATCTTGATCTTACTAATTATACTTAGAAATGGAATAGAGCTGGTTATTGTCAGATATTTCTTTGCTCTTTTACCAGGTGGGAACTCCACATCTTATGGTTGGAAAATACTGGAGAGGATTTCAAGTACAGACTGAGATCAGTGATGTGACAAACTTCTAATTCTCTAATCTCACAAAAGTTTTTTATACATAATTAAAACCCACAGAGGTGGTCACAATGCCTTTTTCTCAAGACCTACAGGTTACCTCCCTGCAGACTCTGAGAATGACTCTCAGGGACACGAGGGCCTTGGGAAGCTCCTCTCTCCTGGACCTGTGGGGACCCCCGCACCAGGAACCCTCCACAGAGCGGGGAGGGGAGGTGCTGACAGCTCCCTGGGACTCATCACTCGGGGGGAAGGAGAAGCCCCTCCTCAGGTTATGGTGCCAGGTGTGACTGGCTCTCTTTAGCTCACAAGGGGCTGCACCTCGGTGCCTGGGTGCTTGTTCCTGCTGCTGAAACTGCTCCCAGATTTTCCTGGTGTTGCTCCCCTGTCAATGGACGTGGCCTCTGGAAGAAGAAACGGAGGGTTGGTCACCCAGGAGGGAGATTCGCGTAAAAGAGGGAGAAGGGGCAGAAACCTGCCTGGAGAGACTCTGCCACTAGATGATGCTATTAAAGTAAATTGTTTTTCAGTGGGCTCATAAACTGACTGGATTTTGTTGTTTTTGTCAGATCACTGTGAAAACCTGTAGAACATGATGCAGCAAAGAGCGTGATAAAATGAAGGAAAACTGAGTTTGAATCCTGACTCTCTTCTCAGTAGGACCACCTTGAACAAGTGTTGTATTTCTCCAAGCTCAGATTTATCATAAGTTAAATGAGGGGCAGTAAGTCCTGTGAGCATATTGCGGACACAGCGATGGGACTAGAAACTACATCCGCCTCCATGTGAGGAAAGAGAGGTCAGTGATTCAGTGACCGCTACACACCCCCTCTCAGGGTCAGAGGGTCCCCAATCCTGAGAGACCCTCCTTCTGTCGCCTGTGAGCGGCCTTTGATGAACAGAACCTCCCCCTCACAAGCTGAGGAAACAGGATGAGGGAGACAGGAGGCCTGGGGTCATTTCTAGAACTAACTGGCTAGACCAATTTGCATTCACACCAGCAATGTAACAGGGCTCCTATTTTGTTGTTTCTGTTTGTTTGTTTGTTTCTAATATGGGCCATTCTCACAGGTGTGAGTTGTTATCTCATTGTGGTTTTGATCTGCACAGATGAATAGGTCAAGAAGAGACGGTATATATACACAGAGATCAAATACTACTCAGAGATCAAATATCAAAAAAGGTAACTTTCATCATGTGCAGCAACATGGATGGAGCTGAGGGAATGTGCTAAGCAGAACAAGTCATAGGGAAAAATTAAACACCAGATGGTCTCACTTATAGGGAGATAGAGAGAAAGGAACAAAGGCCAGGGGAAAAGATAAATTTCAGGCACACAGCAGAGCAGGGGGAGGGGTAGGAGTCAGAGCAGGGGAGGGAGGAGCACAGTGCACTGTGGGGACAGATCACAGGTGGTGGGGGGAGAGCCACAGGAACTACACCTGAGGGGAGCAATCAAATACTGTCTAAAAATTAACAAAGACATAAAAAAATAAATATAAAAAATATAAATACAATATTTTAGATGCAGAGAAAAATGCAGGACTTTTTTTTTCTAGAATAGCATGGATTAATCCATAATGCAGTAAGTCACCAAAGATTTGTCACAAATTCAGAATGACAGTAATAGACTTTACCTACCACCCTGTCCCAATAAGACTGAAAATCTTCCCCTTCTACAGCACTGGGTGACATTTGTGCTTGAAATCTTGCAAACCACATCTTCCCCACCCTCCGGAAATAAAAAAAAAAAACCAAAAAACCCTTTTCCTGTGGAAGTCTCAGTATCCGATCTCCTGTGCTAGTTTCTCTCCCCTGGGCTCCAGTGCTGGGGCCAGAGCATGAACTGACCAGGACCCAGCAGGGCTGCTGATCCCTCTCGCAGAGGCTCCTGGCAGCGTGGACAGCACGTGGCCCTCAGTGGAGGTGAGAGTGACCGGCTGTGAGCGGCCTGGCAGACGCTGTGGCCACAGGAGGTGCCCCCAGGGCCTGTCTCAGGCAGACGCTGCAGGTCCCTCTCTTGGGAGGGCCCAGCCGTGGCCCGAGGTCAGGACTGTCCTGCAAGGCGGGTGAGGAAGGTGAACACACGGAGGGCAGAGGGGACGCTCAGGGTGGAGGGGACCACACCTGTCCTGGTCAGGCTGCGGGAGCCTCCTCCCTGGTCCCCCCACTCTCACACTCTCCAGCCTCTGCTCCCCAAGGCACCCCAGGCCTTTCTCAACATGGACCCTCCCCTGCCTTCTCTGCTCCCCACCCCAGGCAGGGGGCGCTCCAGGGCCTGTCATCACCTCCCCACTTCCCCCTTCATCTCCTTCCATCATGAGAGTAACATCAGGAGAAATTTTTAAAGTTCACTTAACACAAGTCTGCCTGGGCAGGTAGGGGGCTCCTGTCACTGAGAGGACCCACCTCACCCTGGGTGTTGTCCAATCCATTGAGGCCTCAGCCCCCTCAGCTCGGAGACCCTTCCTCACTGCAGCTGCCACAGCAGGGGGGCCTGGGCTGCCCTTGTGAGAATCACTCCCCACAGTCGTTAGTTACGCTGGGACCCTAATATCTGACAACTCACAGGGTGTCGTGGGTTAAACTGGACACTCTGTGCTAATGTTTGTCTTAATATCCTCATTGGCTTTTTTCCATTTTTTAATTTTTTGCTTCATGAAAACTCAATTGAACACTTATTCCCTCTCCCAGGCTTTTCTGATGGCACAGCATCGTTACAGCAACAAAAAGAATAAAAGAACTTTTATAGTAAAAAACTTACCCCCAATCATGGTAGCTAATACACTAATAAGACTTATCTGCGTTCCCCTCCAGTGTGGCCGTGAGTACAAGGAGACTCACCTGAACACTATAGTGGGGAGAGACATGGGGGAACCAGCCTGAGTTTGACCTGAGATCCCCTACCTGCCTCACAGGAGGGTTACCCTGGGGAGATGGGACAACCCCAAATGAGAAAGAAACATAATTTCACCCACTCTAATATTGCAGCTTCCAGGAGCTGAGGCAGCCCTGCCCCATCTCCCTTCCCTCCCTGGCCTTAGACAAAGGCTCAGCTCAGTGACTGTGTGACCTGTGCTCATCCTGACCCCGGGCCAGGCCAGCAGGGCACACGCTCCTCCCTCCCCAGCCCCTGGGACTCCCCCTAGGGAGAAAGTGGCTGCAGCTCATGGAGGCCAGTGGGTTTTCTACAGTGACCCCAAAGGAGATGAACATTAGGGGGCTGCGGGAGGGAGCTCTCAGGGGTGATGGTATCACCACATCCTAGTCCAGGAGGAGGGTCCTGCCCAGCTCCTTACACCTCGAGTCAACCATGACATGTCTCTAAATATCCTCCTCTTCAGATCTGATGCTTTTTCAGTCCTGCTCAAACACTGCTTCTCCATGGAACGGTATTCATACCGGGGTGTTGTACTGACACTCTTCACTCTGTGGGATTTGAACTCATTTATTCTGGGGCTTGATGTTAATTGTCTTCCCATCGTCTTATGTTGTGTCATTCCTGTTACACACACACACACACACACACACACACACACACACACACACACTCCCTTTACATTAGGAACCAGTTCCTCACCCCACACTGGGGTTTATCTGACCCTCTGTCTCTGGTACCCCTCAGAGCCGCCCTCTCTGCAGGGTCTCTACTCAGGGATGTCTGAGCAGCCCCAGGAGTCCCTGCACCTCCTGCCTCTGACTTTGTGGGAAACCTGCCCCTTAGTCTGCATGACAGTGAGGAGGCGAAAGTGAGGTCCTAAGATCAGTGATTGATGGAGAAGACAATTTATTTTTCTTTTACCTGAGATAGTTTATTTTTCCCTTCATCATTATATTATTTTGACTGAGGCAACATGGGTTTACACACTGTCTGTGTCAGAGGCACAGGGCCACAGCTCTTCAGATGTTTGTTACCACATCACACCCACCCTAAGGCACCCACAGTCCTCACTATAGTTCAGGGGCTCTCTTCCCACTTTGTTTCCTGCTCCCACCCTCCCACACAGCCTCAGTTCTGCAGTCATATTTCTGGAGTTTGTTGTGGTTTAGTTTCATTGGTCCTTGCTTTGTCCCTTTATATTCCACTAATAGTGAAATCATTCATTATTTGACTTTCTCCTTCTAATTTATTTTGCTTCTCCACATCTATCGTGTTGCAAATCAGTATCTCGTCTTTTTCACAGCTTAGCAGTATTCCACTGTGCATATACCTTGTGTTCTTTATCCACTCATCTGTCCTTGGGCACTCAGGTTGTTTCCATGGCTTGGTTATAGAAACAGTGCTGCAGTGATCACAGGGCGCACATAGCCCTTGGGATTAGTGTTAGTATCTTCTTTAGATAAATACCAGGGAATGGAATGTTTGACCATGTGACAGGTCTATTTTGAATATTTTGAGGAACCTTCATTTCTTCTCTATAGGGGCAGGACTGTACCCATAGAAAATGGAGGCTCCAGGTTTCCTGTTCCACCCAAGGAAGGTGGAGCTGAGCAGGGAGAAGCTAAAGAGGAAGAAGTGGAACAAGATGTGGAAAGAAGACTGGAGGAGGCACATGAAGCAGAGAGACCTGTGAAGAAGCAGCCACACTTGTTCCTCAGGGTTGGACTTGTGCCAGGGAGTTGGGAGACATGGAAAGGGACACTTGAAAGAGACGTGGGTGAGAGACCCATGGGGAGGCTGACAATGGCAGCCTCTATCTTGATGTGGATTTTTATTTTGTTCTCTTCTTTCCAGACTCCTGTGTCCCTTCTGCCCCTTTCCCATGGGTCCCCATCAGGAGGTGCCCTAGAATTATGGCAGGTTTTCGGGTCTCAGTGGCCCTGCTTTTGGCCAACCCTGTTTGGCTGGGCATATACTCATGAGGGGATGGGTAACCTTGGGTGCTTCATTTGTGAGTTATTTTAACCACAATTTTTTCTCTTCTCTTTCTCTACTGAACACTAATTATTTTAAAGTTCTTTTCTATTGAAGGTTTTATTTATTAGGGTATGTTTTGTCTTTATGCAGCCAATGGCAGAACCCATGAAGAGTATGCGGGTTTGAGGGTCTGGGGAACCCCTCATTCTGCCCACTAACAGGACCAGACTCCATTCCCACCCACAGTGTACCAGAATTCCTTTTTCTCCACATCCTTCAATGCGTCATTCTTACACGTGTAAGGTGCTATCTCATTGTGGTCTTAATTGGCATTTCCCTGACAGTACATGATGATAAACATTATTCTATGTACCAACTGGCCTTCTGTGCGTCTTCCTTAGGAAAGTACTTACTTAGCTCCTCTGCCCACTTTGATTGGGTTGTTTTCTTATTTTGGAGTTCTTTGTAGATCTTGGATATTAACTCCTTGTTGGATATATGAGATGCAAATATTTTCTCTGATTCAATGTTGTCTTTTCATTTTAATGATAGTTTACTTCAGTGTGTAAAAGCTTTTTAGTTTGATGTGATTTCATTGGTGTATTTTTGCTTTTGTTTCCTTGGAGTACAGAAGACATTGTGGGCATGACATTATAATGATGGGTACAGGTCATTATAAAATTGCCCAACACCCACAGAATGGGCAACACCAGAGTGAACCGTCAGAGAAACATGACTTTGGTGACTATGACGTGCGGGGTCATCATTGTGACAAACGCGCCACTCTGGTGTTAATACGTGACTTGGACATGATCTGTGAAGAGTTTTATAAGTTGAGGAATGTAGTGTCATTTACTTTTGAAAGCGTATTTCATGCTCGTACAAGAACATTTAAATAACACACAAGTAAGTCACACAAGTAAGGCAGTCATTCCTCTCAATCCCCAACACCCAAGTCAGCCAGAATCTGCTCAAAGGCAGCTAGCTATTTATCATTTCTTCCCCCCCCCAAAAAAAAAAATCTCCAGGCTTCTGTATGGACACTGGAGTTTGTTTTTCCATCAGTGCAGGAGTTCAGGACACAGAGTGGGGGAACACATTTGCAAATCATGAGTCCAATAAAGGACTGTATCTAGAATTTACAAAATAACACTTAAAACCAATGATCAGAAGGAAATAACTCAGTTTTAAAAAGGACAAAACAGTGTAGTAAATTAATGGTACCTCATTTGAAAAATGGACAAAAGGCCTTAACAGACACTTCACCAAGAAGAGACATGAACAAGTCAGAATGTGAACAGATACTCAGTGTCAGAGGTCATTGCGGAAAGATAGTGAGGAACAACAGCAACACGCATCACACCTAGTCGGGGCTGGAAACGCAAACACCGCACAATTCCAGGTACTGCCCAGGACGTGGACAACAGGAGCCCGCACCACTGCCGGCGGGAATGCGGGATGGCGCCGTCACTGTGGAGGATATTTGACAGTTTCTTTGAAAGCTGAAAAATCTGACCCTACAACTCAGTGATCACTGCCCCAGCTAGTTACCCAAGTAATTTGAAAACTTATATTTTGTATATAAACCTGCATGCATGTAACTGTTTACAGCAGAACACACGTTAAATGTGAGCTGCCACAGTGACTTCTTCCGAAAGACAATGGCAACTAAAGAAATGAAACCAAAAGCTTTGCAGGAAGAAATCAGGGAAAAGCCTGGTGTTGAAGATTCACACCATCAGTGATCAGTCATGTGGGCGTGACTGAGTTTTGACTGACGTGATTGACGTGTTGAGTGGACAGTGGCCCTGCACCTCTGTGGTCTGCTTTCCCAAACTGGTTTCTCATAGTTTTTGAATCAGGGGATCTTGAACGGATCAAGAAGATGTGGTATACTTCACTACAGTGAGAATGGCCCACACTAAAACAAACAAACAAAAACAGAAACAACAATTGTTAGAGATGACATGGAGATAAATGAAGCCTCTTGGACCTTTGGTGGGAATGTAAACTGGTCCAGTCACAGTGGAAAGCTGTGTGGAGATTCCTCAGAACACTGCAAATAAATCCACCATATGATCCAGGGATTCCACTCCTAGTATCTACCCAAAGAACACAAAAACGCTTAAATCCAAAGGAAACCGGCACTCCTAGGATTACTTTATCAACATTTACAGTAGCCAAGATAAGAAAACAACCCAAATGCCCCAAAATCTACAAATGGATTAAAAAGTTTGGTATATTTAGACAACAGAATACTACTTGGTGATCAAAAAAGACAAATTCATGCCATTTGTGGCAACATGGATGGAGCTGGAAGGGATTCAGTCAGAAGGAAAAGTAATAAATATTGGATGGTCTCAGTTATATGCGGAATATAGAGAAACCAAACAAAAGACCAGGAAAAAGTCAAAACTTGCAAACTGGCTATAGATATGAGGCACACAGCAAGGAAGGGTGTAGAGAGGGGGTCAGAACAGGAGAAGGAAGAACACAGGGAATATAGTGATGGTTCAAGGGTGATATGCTGATGGGAGAACTAAAGGGACTACAATGAAGCAAGGAAAATATTTTTTTAGTTTTCCTTCCCCTTGTAATTTTTTTTTGGTTGTTATTTATATCTTTTACATTACTGTGTATTCCCCTTGGGTAACCCACCACCAATTCACCCATGACTCATCACCATAGTCCCTTGTGCTCTTTTCTATCCTGTTTTGAGCCCTTATCCTCCCCCTCCCCCACTGAGTGTCTCTCTCTTGTTTGGTTCCCCTATATTACTGCTATAAGTGAGACCATTTGATATTTTTCTCCTTCTTTCTGGCTTATTTCGCTGACCATGATCCCTTCTAGTTCCATCCATGTTGCTGCGAATTGCATGTGTTTATCTTTTTTGAATGCTGAATAGTATTCCATTGTGTGTATGTACCACATCTTCTTGATCCAATCATCTATTTTGGGCATCTGTGTTGTTTCCATATCTTAGCTATTGTGAACAGTGCTGCAATAAACATATGGGTGCATGTATCCTTTCGGATAAATGTTTTTGTGTCCTTTGGGTAGATTCCCAGAACTGGTATTACTGGGTCGTATGGAAAGTTCCATTTTTTGCAGTCTGAGGAACCACCATACAGCTTTCCACAGTGGTTGGACCAGTTTGCATTCCCATCAGCAGTGTAGGAGAGTACCTTAAGAAAAAAAAAAAAATTAAAGGTATGGTACAGATACACAATGAAATACTACTCGGTGATCAGAAAAGATAAACTCATGTCAGTTGGACAATGAGGATAAACCAGACAGGACTGTGCTAAGAGAAATAAGTTAGAAGGAAAAAGACAAAGATCAAATGGATATAGAGAAACCAAACAAAAGGTCAGGAAAAAGATAAAACTTGCAAGCTGACAACAGACCTGAGGAATACGGGAGAGGGGGAGGGTGGAGGGGTTGAAACAGGGGAGGGAAGAGCACAAGGGACTGTGGTGATGGGTCACAGGTGTGACGGTGCTGGGAGAACTAGGAGGACCACACCTGAGAAGAAGAGTCAAACATTATACAAAAATTAACAAAAATGTAAGAAAACAAATAAATTTAATTGAAAAATTTTAAAATCAATTTCTGACAGCTAGAAAACAAATAAAATTAAATAAACCAGAGTCTCCTAAAGTTACAAAATGGGAGTGAGAAAAATCCAGTAACACTCAGTTCCCCCAAAACAGCTGTCTCACAAGTGAAGGAAATTGATCAGGAACAAATTCAGGTCAATTACTAAGTGTCACATTCTCAATAGCCCACCGCATCCTCAGACTTCCCACTCACAGCTTCCCCGTCACCTGGTCCCATCCTCTCTGCCCCAGCCCCTCCCACCGCAGGTCCCAGGGTCTCACCTTTAGGTGCTGAGAGACACATCAGAGCCCTGGGCACTGTAGCTACCTGGGGGAGAACAAAATGGTACTTGGTCAGAGATGAGACCACAGGAGGATCTTATAAGGGTGACTCCCCCATGGGCTCCATCTACACTGTCCCCAGGGGCTCAGGGATCAAACCCCTGACCCACACTTACCTGCAGCCTGAGTGTAGCTTCCTCCTTGTCCACCTGTGGGAAGAAAAATCATGTGAGATCAGGGAGGAGTCAGACTATGAAGTTCGAGAGGAATGCCCTAGTCTGGGCCACAGGGAAGTTTCCAGAATCAGGGCAGTACCAGAAAATATGAACAAAGGATGAGGGTGGATTGGAGCAACTGCCTGCTGGAGTCTGTCCTCAGCAAGGACCTTCCCCTCTGACTTTGCTTGGAGTCCGGTCCCCATCACCAGATTTATCAAGATGAACAACTGGTGATTCATTTTCACAAGTGCTTTACACAAGACGGAGTGTTAGCAACCAGCTCCAGACTGGACAAAACACGGGTAGATGGTATTTTCCATTAGCCAGGTAGGGCAAGTTCTCCCTGGGATTTGAAAGCCCCCAGTGGACAAGACCCCCCACTCCCTTCCCTACCTGAGCTTCTTCCTCCACATCACAGCTGCAGCCACCGCAGCTCCAGTGATCACAGCTCCAAGGGGAACCAGGCCAGCAATGATGCCCACGGTGGGGATAGAGGACTGAGGAGGGGGCTCTGGAAGGGAAGGGGAGGTGAGACCCTGAGCCCCAGGCCTCCATCCTGACCCTCTAAAGGTCTCCAGAGGGGATCCTGCTTCCCCTGAGAAGCTCTGTGCCCACGTTCCCTCCTTACCCCAACTCAGGACTTGTGGCTCCTGCAGCCCCTCATGTTGCACATGACACGTGTATCTCTGCTCCTCTCCAGAAGGCACCACCACAGCCGCCCACTTCTGGAAGCTTCCATCTCCCTCAGGCCTGGTATCCACCAGTTCTGTGTCCTGAGTCAGGTCTTCCCCATCACGCCGCCAGGTCAGGGTGATCTCCGCAGGGTAGAAGCCCAGGGCCCAGCACCTCAGGGTGACCTTCTGGTCAGAGGTGGGGTGGTGGGTCACATGTGTGTTCGGGGTAACTGAGGAAAAGGGTCAGATAAACAAGCTTGGGGTTTCTTCCATAGACACTGAAGCAGCCTCATGTGGCCACCCTCAGAATGGACAGGACAATTGCCTTAGAGGGAGGAAGCATAAAATCTGCAAACCAGCCTGGTCTGGGGAATCTGGAATAGCCAGGTGAGAGCCCAGGGTAGGAGGATGCAGGTCTCTAAGGAGGAGAACACAGACTTCTGCTCCTGACCTGGTTGGAAGGCGAATGACACAGAAAGGCAGGAGTCAGATCTCCAAAACTGTTTTCAGCCCAAAAACAAGATCTTGAAAGAGAAACTCACAGTTCCCTGGATTGCTGGCAGGTCAAAACGATCCAGTGAAGGGTGATTTAAGGGATGGCCTCCCCCCCAGCAGGAGAGACTGATTCCTTAACTGTCCAGAAGAGCAGTGTCTTCTGGGCGAGTCTCTCTCTAGCACACAATAGGAAGCCCAGGGGGACTCCTCCCTCTCTGACCAGAAAGCAGGTGCTGTGCTGACCATTATTCCATTTTCCCCCTGGGGTGCCAGGATGAGGGGAGATCCAAGGCCTGTGGCCCCTCTTACCTGTGCGCTGCAGCACCTCCTTCCCCCACTCCAGGAGTCTGCGGCGCCACATCAGGCACCTGTTCTGCAGACTGTTCCTGACGCGCTCGGCCCTCCCCGAGGCCTCCCACTGGCGCTGGGTGATCTGAGCCGCCGAGTCCGCGGGGGTCCAGGAGCGCAGGTCCTCGGTCAGGGTGATGTAATCCGTGCCATCATAAGCGTACTGATGATACCCGTGGAGGAGGTTCCTGTCGGTCCCCACTTCACAGCCACACATACTCTGGAGAGTGTGAGACCCTGAACCCCGCCCCGCAGTCAGCCCAGGGGTCACCCCACCAGACCCCTGACCTTCTGTCCAGAATTAACCTAAACGGAGAATGAAAGGGCAGGCAAGAAAGTCCCGAGGGCTCCTCCCAGGTAGGAAGCACTGGTGGGTCCCCAGCCTTGAGGAGTCCCTAGTAGCCTCAGACTGGGGAGACCCCGGCCTTTTGGTGGGGATGGGGGTCCTGACCAGGTCCTAGGACTGTGAAGCTCACCGTCCTCGCTCTGGTTGTAGTAGCCGCGCAGGTCCCTCAGGAGCGCTTTGAACCACTGTGCGTTGTTCCTTTGGTCCCGAGTCTCCTGGTCCCGATCCTCCTGCCCCACCTGCTCCGCCCAGGGCGCCAGCGGCTCCACACTCTGACCTGGAGAGTCGCTGTCGAACCGCCCGAACTGTGTGTCATCCACGTAGCCCACCACGATGAAGCGGGGCTCCCTGAGGCTGGGCCTGGACATCACAGTGCAGAAAAGCCTCAAAGAGTGGGAGCCTGGGGAGGGGAGGGAGAGACCCGGGCTGAAAAGGGGCGGTGGGACTAGAAGGGCTGAGACTCAGCAGGACAAGAGGACTCTGGGGAGGCTGGGAGGGACAGAAACGGTCAGTGCAGGGTGGGGCCAAGGGCGAGACAAAGAGGCTGTAGGAGGAGAGGCACCTTTCCTGCCTTTCTAAGGGTCTTGCGTCCCCCAGTAAGTCCCCTCCCTCCTTCCTCCAGGAGCAGCTGTTTCCCCCCTGACCCCAACTCACCCTTCCAGGTCTTGGTCAGGGCCAGGGCCCCAGAGAGCAGCAGCACAAGGGTCGGGAGCGTCATACCCCGACCCTGGGGTCTGGGGAGAATCTGAGTCCAGGCAGGTTGTTGGGAGCCCTAGAAATCCTCCAGGCAACTGGGGAGTGAGAACTGCAGAAGAGTCATAAACCTGGAAGGGGAGTGAAATCTATAGAAAGGGGACGTTTCAGGGTCCCTGCCCAATCATAAGGGGGGGGCACTTTAAGCTGAGAAAAGCATAAAGAACCTCAGGCGGGCCTCCCCGGTGGCGCGCAGGGGTTAAGCGCTGCGCTGTGGAGCTGTGGGCAGCGGCGACGCAAGGTCAACACCCGGCCAGGGAGATTCAGACCTCTCCTGCCTTGCCCCGCTGCTCCCCTCAGCAGTGTATTTCTGATCTGCCTGTTCTGCTACCCGCTCCGTCTCTGGTGAACCCTCTCGCCGCCCCACGCCTCTGGCCTGTACCCCAGCTTGTATGTATAAATAAAAAATAAATCTTAAAAAATAAAATAAAATAAAAATATCTTAAAAAAAAAAAAAAAGAACCTCAGGCCAGGAGACTTGGGGATCGGGAATGATTGAGACACGGGACAGTGATTTTAAACAACATAGGAAGAGAAAGAACAAAACAGCCCCCGGGAAAATAGAAGTGTTTCACTGAAATGGCTCTGAGCGGCCAACACCTAGAGTAAGACCTGGCTGCAGGATAATGAGGGAACAGAAAACAACCACCAGGGAACTTCCAGGCCACCTAGCGCCTAACCCATAGTCCGGCACACGGGACAGCAGGTGTCTGACAGAGGATAGTCACGGACAGGGCTGGCTGGCGTCCTCCCTGGGTCCCCCTGTGTCAGGAGCTCTTTCCTCTTGCTCCAATAACCCCGCACTTGCTGCCCTCATGTGTGCGGTGTTGGTTGTTACTCCTCAGCAGGCCACACACCAGGATCCATGAGCATCCACTCTCCTAACAAAGCGGCAGCCCAGAGAAATGAAGAGACAAGACTGGAGGAGGCACAAGCAGCTGAGGGACTTGGGAAGAAACCGCCCTTGCTTCTCAGCCTTGGACTTGTACCAGGGATTGGGGAATATGGAAGGAGACACAGAGAGACAGAGAGGTGGATGAGAGACCCGCAGGGAGGCTGACACTGGCAGCCTTTATCTGGATTTCCATTTTGCTCTTTCCTTCCAGACTTGCCTGGTCCTTTCTGCCCCTTTCCCATGGGTCACCCACCAGAAGTTTCCTTAGACTTGTGACAGGATTCTAGACCTCAGAGACCCTGCTTTGGACCAACCCTACTGGGTTGGGTATTTGCCAACTAGTGGAAGGGTAACATTATTGAATTAAAGTTCCTTTTCATTGAAGGTCTTATACAGTAGAGCATATTTTGTATTTATATGGTGGAAGGCAGAGCCCATTTAGAGCAGGCAGGTTTGGGGCCCTAGGGTGCCCCTCATTCTGCCTGATAATAATAGAGAGGGAAGAGGGTTGGGGTATCCCCAAGGATAGGACCCTGAGAAACCCACCAGGTGACCTGGGGCTTTGCCTGCCCCCTCCTCTCCTGCACCACAAGCTTTGTCCTGCTGTCTCCCCGAGTCCAGGCCCAGGACTGAGTCAGTGATTCCCAAACATTTTCTTTCTCAATTTCTGTATAAATTAGTGAGGACCCGAGTATAATTTTGTTTATGATGTTATAACTATCAAAATTTACCACACTAGGAATAAAATCACTTTAATGATTTCATCGAGAATAATATTAATAAGCCAATGCATTTAGCAGAAAGTGTTTTTAGGAAAAATAACTTTCAAATGAGAGGAGTGGATCTTTTTTTAAATTTTATATTTTTGCAAGTGTCTTACTTGTCTTACTAGAAGACAGATGAATTTTCATATTTCCTTCTGCATTTAAACTGTGATTTTGGTTGAAGTCTATGAAAAAAATATATACAGCCTCACACAGATATGTAGGGGTAGAATTTTCAGATAATTGTGAATATTCCACCTTGATACTAAATTAAAACTATACAGATGGGGGCCTCCCTGGTGGTGCAGCGGTTGAGCACTGCGCTGTGGAGCTGTCGATGCCCAGCCGGGGAGAATCCCACATGGTGCGGCAGACCTCTCCTGCCTCCCCTGCTGCTCCCCTCAGCAGTGTATTTCTGATCTGCCTGTTCTGCTCCCCACTCTGTCTCTGGTGAACCCTCTCGCCATCCCATGACTTTGTCCTGTACTCCAGCTTGTATAAATAAATCTTTAAAAAACAAAACTATACAGATGGTAGTTTCACAAGTGTTATTTGCACTATGAAACCTGAAATAATATCATTGACTACTTCCTATTCTGTTATATTTCCATAGTCCTCTCTTACATATTGGTTGAATCTTATGGTGTGGTATGATTTTTTTTTTAGTAATGCATTATTTAACTAAGTTATATAGATCTTCAGTGTTACTTACACTGGAATAAAATTATTTTAAAAAATCCATCTTATTTTAACTCCAATCCCCCCCCCAAAAAAAAAAATTAGTACTGCAAGTTGTCAAGTTAGTGATGGGACTCAATTTTCCATAATTCTGGTTTTCTTTGTGAACTTATATTTTATCAAGGCAAAATTACTCTCAGTTGTCAATTACTGATTTTCTTTTTTTTTAATAATATATATTTTTATTGTTATTTATGTCTTTTACATTTTGCATTCCCCTTGGGTAGCCCACCACCGATTCACCCGTGATCCATCTCCATGGTCCCTTGTGTTCTTTTCTATTCCATTTTGTGCCCTTTCCCTTCCCTCCCTCCGGCTCCCTCCCCCCCCCCCCCCCCCCCCCCCCACTGATTGTCTCTCTCCCACCCGGCCTCCCTATAGTCCTGTTATAAGTGAAACCATTCGATATTTTTCTCTTTCTTTCTGGCTTATTTCACTGAGTATGATCCCCTCTAATTCCATCCATGTTGCTGCAAATTGCATGTGTTTATCTTCTTTCCATGCTGAATAGTATTCCATAATTACTGATTTACTTAAGGAAACAGACATTCATTTTAAGGAAAGCGTCTGACCTGAGCAATTAGGTAACAGTATTTATTGCCTCAGCATTTACTCTTTGAAGCAAGCAGGGAAGTACAGAAGCAAGAGATTCCTGAGTTCCTGGGGTGCATAAATCAGGGATGTTTATCAGTTACTCTCTGGAACTTTCAGTCCACACTGAGGCTTTGTCTCAACATAACTTTTGTTAATTAGCAGGTCAGTCTGACATTTTCCACTTCACTCATACCAAGACTCTGAGCCTTACCCTTCAGTAAGCCACTTGGAATCCATCCACACACACACACACACACCCCCCCCCATAGCCCGCCCTGAATAGTCCTAAACTTAAAATAAAACCTAAGGAGTGAAAGTCCCGCTTTAAAGGGGCCTGGCAGATGCCATAGCCTCAGGGAGTCACTGGGACCCTGAGACTAGGGGCAGCAGTCGGTGGGGATGGAGCTGTCACCCCTGGCCCGGGCCAGCCTTGCTCACCCGCCTCGCTCTGGTTGTAGCAGCCGCGCAGGTGCTCCAGCAGCGCTCTGAACCTCTGTGCGAGCTTCTTTGGTTCTGCGGCTCCCCGTCCCCATCCTCCTGCCCCACCCGCTCCGCCCAGGGCGCCAGCACCTCCACACTCTGACCCGGGGAGTCGCTGTCGAACCGCCCGAGCTGCGTGTCGTCCACGTAGCCCACGGCAGGCATCGCGGCTCCCGGAGACCGGGCAGGGAAAGGCGGTTTCTAAAAGCCTTAGGGAGTGGGAGCCTGGGGGCGGGAGGGGTGAAAGCCAGGCTGACCCTACCCCCTGCGCAGGTCCCGCGTCCCAGGGAGATGTGGCCCGAGGGGAGAAAGTGTTCCGGGAGGGAGGGGGCTCAAGAGATTGAAAAGAGGCTGAGGGTCGAGAAGGGGCAACTCAGGGGGACCAGAGGAGGAGGTAGGTGGGAGGGACAGAAAGGGACCGGGACTGGGTAGAGCCCTTCGGGCACAAAGGGACCTAAGGCAGCAGCCTCCTCCGCCAAAGCCTTTCCCTCCCCATCCTGCACTCACCCGCCCAGGTCTCCCTCTGGGCCTGGGCCCTGGAGGTAAGCCGCAGGAGGAGGGGTGGGGGCCTCAGGACCAGCACCTTTGCAGTCTGGGGAGCTTTTCTGTCTAGGCTGGTGGCTGGAGACTTAACTGGGTGTGTTAGTGATGCTGATGCACTTCCCTGGAAACTTTCCAGCCAATGGGGAATGAGAACTGGATGAGTCACAAATATCCAAGGCCCAGGCATGGCTGGTGAGAGGCAGGGGTGAAACTAAGGGGGCAGTCGGGTATCCCTGATAGTAACCTATCTGCCCCATACACAGCCCTGTGGCCTGAATCTATAAGAATCACATTAGAGCTCTCTCTTCTTCTGTGAGTATATATATTAAATAAAATCTTCTTTCCTTATGCTTAATTTGTTATATATATATATTTAAAGATTTATTTATTTATGCATAGAAGAACTGAGGTGTAGGCCAGAGGTGCAAGGGGTGAGAGGATCCACTAGAGATAGAGTTGGGAGCAGCAGAGGTGGCTTGGCTGAAATACCCTGCTCAGGGGAGCAGATGGAGAGACAGGAGAGCTCTGCTGTGCCATGTGTGGGCCAGCTCCCTGCTGGGGATCTGACTCATGCTGTAGTGGTGACAGTGCTGAGAATTAGCCCCTCCGCTACCAGGGAGGCCTGTTTTTAATATTCTTTTTTACGTATTTTATTACTATTTAAAATAATAGAAATGATCATCTCTTACTCTAAAAAAACACTCAGCTCTACTACTGTATTTATTCTGATTAAATTTGATTTTCAACAATAATTTTTTTAGGGGTATAAATGCAAAACTCTGGAAAAATAAGTTATCACCCCATGTATATGATGTATCATCTCAATATAAATAATTCACCTTTGATTTTCCATCAAATCAATTTATCTAAAACTCCCTTTCCCTTTCATCCACAAAAGGACTGGTCAACCAGGAAGAAGCAGTAGTAGAGCTGTTTTTTTTTTTCTTTTTTTACCTCCATAGCTATTTATATATACATGCACACATACATATGTATATATATGGTAAATATTTTTATTATCACCTTTGTCAAGCAAACTTGTATTCATAGGCAATTTCTGAGGCATAATTTAGAGTAAGAGATGATCATTTCTTCTAGAAAAAAAACTTGTGACGTTTAGATGAAAGACAAGAAAATAATGGATTTCAAGTTATAGTTTACCATTATCAAGTCATCCAAAGCATATCAATTCCTTTATATGAGTATTACTTTATTATTTTTTTAAAGATTTATTTATGCATACTAGCTGGGGAACAAGCCAGAGGCATGGGGCAGCGAGAGGGTTCACCAGAGACAGAGTGGGGAGCAGAACAGGCAGATCGATGGAAATACACTGCTGAGGGGAGCAGTGGGCGAGGCAGGAGAGATCTGCCATGCCATGTGGGAATCTCCCTGGCCTGGCATCGAACTCGACAGCTCCACAGCACATCGTTTAACCATTGCGCCACCAGGGAGGCCCGTATATGAGTATTACTTTAATATTATAAAGCTAGTTACTAACGGAAAACATAAGACACTTTATATCTTCACTTTTAACCTTCAAGGCAATCACCAACATTTCTTAGATCTTTGAAGACATGAAAATAAAAATCATTACAAATCCCAGCCTTCAAACCACACGTCTGTCTGTAAAGAAATGGACAGTCAGCAGTCAGCTTCCCACTTCCCGGGTTTTAGCAGAAATGACACTCACTGGAGCTAGATTTTTATCAGTCTTATTTGAGGAGAATTTGCCTCCTTGGGCCTAAGCAGAGAAGAAATTAAAATACATTAATGATCCTCACTGAGCATGTGGTATAAACAGTTGTCCTTCTCTCACGTGAGTGTAAGATTCACACTCCCCGTGGACGCCGCCCAGTGACCCCTGGGCTGGACGGTTTCACAATCATTGCTCCTCTGAGGCCAACTCTGTGGTTTGAGCTCCCTGCAGCTTCCAGAACAGAAACCAGATTTACTTTGTCTCCAGAGTCTTTCTCTCAGGCTTGGGGAGATGCTTCCCTGCTTTCCTGAGCCTCCCTATCCAGGACCCCACAGCTCTCCATACGGGACAGGGGTCTCTATCCCTGTCCCCACGCCCTCCCCTCTTCTCCTTCCTGTGCAGCCCTTCTCCTCTGGGCCCAGGGCCTGAACCTGCCTGTGGAAGATTGACAGTGACTGGTCATCTGCAAAATCGCGGCCTCATTCCAGTCAATACTGTTTCTCCGACAATGGTCTGGCAACTGACAATGGTCTGGTCTGAAAATGTTTTCCTCCTCTGGCTCCTGAGATAAGTATCAGTTTTGTTCAAATGATAGGACATTTTTTGCCAAAATTAAACCATAATATATTCTGAAAAAAGTAAATGGAAACACAGCATGGAGTTAATTAAAATTATAATGTTGTTGGGCCTCCCTGGTGGCCCAGCAGGTTAAGCGCAGCACTAGGAAGCTATCCAGAGCCACTGCTGTATGAGTTATATACCAGGCTGGGGAGATTCCCGCATGGTGCAGCAGACCTCTCCTGCCTAGCCCGCTGCTCCCCTCAGCAGGGTACTTCAGTTGATCTGCCTGCTCTGCTCTCTTCTCTGTTTCTGGTGAATCTCTCACCACCCCACATCTCTGGCCTACACCCCAGCTTGTATGCATAAATAAATCAATCTTTAAAAAATTATAATGTTGTTATATTGGGAGGACGAGGTTGTGTGAAAGATGAGTCAGTTCACTAAAGAGGAGACATAAAACTCAACAGAGTCCTGGTAGATGGTGTTTGGAGGCACCGAACTAACAAGTAGAGAATCAACTAAAAGAAGTAAAACAGCTTGTCTCTGAGATTCAAGAAATGGGGAACATGGAAGACTGGCAACCTCTGTCTTCACAAGTTTTCTTTAAGTATTGGACTATTAAAATTATGTATATATACACCTATTTGAAAAAAAAATACATAGGACAATTATAGCCATATACTGTAGAAAAGTTATGTAATGTTATGTCCTCCAAATACCTCATTATACAGAAAATATTTGATCCTGGCTGATTGCAGAAACAGAAACCTTGGAAAGTGAAACCTCAGATAAGGGGGGGACATTGTGCTCTAGGTGGTGAGCAGGATGCAGAGCTACAGGGACCCCCATTCACTGATAGAAGAATGCAAAATAACACGTCCTATGGAAGATGTTTGGAAGTTTCTCATAAAGTTAGATGCAGACTCACCCTAAAGCCTGTTGATCTTTCTTCTGAGTACTTACCCAACCCATTTGAGAACATGTTTGCACAAAACCTCCAAACAAATACTTATAGCACAGCACCCCTAAGTGTGGGATGCACATAGTGCCCTTTCCAAAGACTGACTTGTGGGAAGGGTCATAGAAAAGAAAGAACTTCACAGGAATAAAGTGGGAGACCCCACCTCAGCCAGATGGGGAAGGTGACACCATCAGTGAGGATCAGGGACAGATTATTAACCCCACTATCAATATGTTCTTGAGAATGACACTTCATCTCTGTGTCTTCCAAACCCATCATCCCAGTCAACCAAAATCAGTTTCAGGGCCCTTCTACAATACCCCTGAGCAGGACTCCCCTAAATGTAAAGATCATCAAAACCGAGGAGCGTCTGAGACCGACTGTAGAGTAAATGAGTAAAAAGTCAGGCGTTTTCCCTCCCTCCCACTGCTAGGGAGGATGCCCGGGCCCGAAGAATGCGGTGCCCATGTTCACGGACACCTGGGCCCGGGGGTCAGGGGGTGCGCCCGTGTAAGTGTGGGGGCTGTGCCCAGAGGCCAAGGCTAAGAGGGCAGGTCACTCTGAGACAAGACACAGCTATGAGAGACCACTCTGGGGCGAGACGACAGGAGACAGAACTCCAGAGACAGGAGGCAGAAATACTGAGAGAGAAGCTGCTCTGCCCCCTGAGTCACAGTAAGGCCTGTGTAACCCTACCGAAGGCTCCACATTATCTTTTCCTCTGCGAGAACCAACAATGAACCTACCCAGCCTGGGCTGGTTGCAAAACACTGACTCAGCCAGAGAAGCCTTAGGAAGGCTTTTTACTTAGTGTGGTATCAGGGTTTTTACTTAGTGTGGTATCAGGATGGGCTCCTGGAACACAAAAAGAAAAACTAATGACATCTGAATAAAGCACGGACTTTATGAATAACATATCCATATTGCCTCACTAGCTGTGCAAATAAGATAGTGATATAAGATGCTCACAACAGGGGAAATGTGTGTGAGAATTCCAGGAACTCTGTACCAATTTACAAGTTTTCCATAAATTACAATCTTAAAATAATAATATTTATTTTAAAAAATGACCCTCATGAATATGGACTGTTCTAGGCCCTGTGGAAAATAATGTTGAAGTTTCTCAAAACTTTTTAATTGTCTTACACCTTTTTTATTCCACTGCATCTTTTCTACCTTTCTTTGATTCAAGCAAATGTTTTTTCTGTGAGATTAATTCTTCATGTGGCTTTAGAGATATTTATTTCAATATTTTTATTGTGTTTATATCTATCTTTAACTTTTTAAAATCTACTTCATTGAACTACATCCCATAAAATATAGGAAATTTACAGCAATATTTAACCACCTTAATGCTAATATTGCAATATATATTAAACCAAAGTACATTTAAGCCAAATAAAACTTTATAATATAAAAATTTAAGCAGTCATATCTGTTCAATAAATTAAGACAAATCTACAAAAAAAAAGTATTTTGTGTGTCTCTGTTGTTAGTTATTGCTATAAATGTGTAGGTTATTATCTTTGTCATTTCCCTCAGCCTGTAAGAATTTCTTAAAAAATTTTTTCGGGCAGAACTGCTGGCAATGAATTCTCTGTTTTTAATTATCTATAGTATATTTACTCTGTCTTCTTTCTTCCCGCTTTTATTTCTTAAGGTCTTTACATGAAATAAAATGCACCAATTTTAGATGGACAGTTAGATAAATATAAATAATTCTTTTGACTCAGAAGTCCTCAAATTTTCTTCTTAGTCAGACTGTGGACCAAGGACTGAATCAGGTTTCCATGTCATAACAGCTCCTAGATTATGGGCAGATACCCCAAATATAGAGGTTCCTTCAGTCTTGGAAGGGAACCAGAGTCTCCGTAACTTGTTTCTGCTTCTGCTTCCAAGGGCAAAAGCACCTCCTTCTGAGAATCAACCTTAAATTCTCCCCAGGAGTCCAGGTCTTCGCCCAGGAAAAGGACAAGTTCCAGGAAAAGGACAAGGTCCGTGGGCTGACCATGGATATCTGGCTTGCAGGGGGGGAGTGGGAGTGATCGGAGCAGGGGAGAGAGAGAGACAGGGAGCTGGGAGGTGGTACACGGTGGATTATTGGTGGGAGGGCCACACCTAAGGGGAGCAATAACTATAGAAAGATGAACCACGATGTAAGAAAATAATAAATATATATATTTAAAAGACTCTCCATCCCTGAATGAGGGAAGAGACCAAGGAGAGCCCCCAGGGCATGGCTAGGAAGATGGGGAGGCTCCTGGAAATGGAGCAGAGGATGAAATGGGGATGAGGGGATGGGGAACGAAAGGAGCGGCTGGGAGAATCAGAGAACATGGGGCTAGGAAGGGTCAGTATGGGGAATACTGTGAGGGGGAAGGTTTGTGTGGGTGACATGGGGCTCTGGCTGGCGGACTGAGAGAGTTTCTGTTTCACCTGGTGGATTGCAGAGGGGGTGGCACTATGACTGACCAGGAAACTGCTTTCATTTGGGGCCTTTGCTGTCCTTGCAGGGCTGGTGTAACTTAAACACGCACTCAGGCTATGAAGAAGAGAGATGAGGAGAGGACAGAGGATTAGGAGGATGCCCCTATTTCCTGAGCCAGAACATCCCTCCTATTCCCCAATGCTGGGGTGGCAGGGAGACTCAGGGAGCCTAGAGGAGGGGAGAACAAGGCCTGTGCTCCCTGGAGGAGCAGCCCTGGGGGGCTAATTCTGGGGCTCCAGGGCCCCACTCCCTGCAGGTGGTCAGAACCAGCCCTGCTCACAGCTCCAGGCTGCTGGACAGCCCCACTGTGCCCGTGACCCTGCAGACACTGTGCTGGAGATGGTGTGAAGAAAGGAGGTGCTAATGGAAGGCAACTTGTGATTTCAGCAGTTACTTTCTCTGTGTGACCTCCGAGATTCCTCACCACCACTCTGTGAATTGAGTATTGATATTGTCATGACACCCCTCTCCCACTTGCCTTTAGAAACAATGACATGGAGACTGGGGGGTTATGGCAGTGCTCAGGTCTGAACCCCAGACACCTGGCTCCCATGTCTGGGCCTCCTGCCCGATACCATCCTGCTAATTGACCAGGGCACCTATGAGGCAGTGACCCTGGAGCCATCACCACCCTCTCCAGATACACACCTTTCTTGGCTGGATTTAACTGAAGACAAAGGGCAGTAGTACATCACCATGTAATCTCCCATTATGTAAATGAATTGAACTTACCAAACAGAAAAGCACAGAGTGACTGGTTGCACCAAAAAACAAAACTCAAGTTTATGCTGTCTCCAGGAGACAGGATAGAAAAAGTTCTTAGGATAAAACACAAGAAAATGGGGCACCCAAAAAATTGCAGGGGTTGCCATATAAGATAAAATAAACTTCCAGCTAACAAAGGCAGCAAGAGACAGGGATGAACATCATGTGATTAAGGACTCCTACATCAGGAAGACAGAACACTCATCAATACACATGCACCAAACAAAGGAGCATCAGAATATATATGGCAACTATTAAGAAATCTGAAAACAGATATTGGCAGCAACACAATAGTGGTGAAGGAATTCAACACCTCACTTTCATCAAGGACACATCGCCCTGACTGAAAATCAACAAGGAAAGTGTTTCTTTAAGTGAGGCATTAGACCACAAGGGCTGAATAGATATTTATAGGGCACCACACTCCATATTCTTCTCAAGTGAACCATGGAATAATCTCCAGAATAAACCACTTGTTGGCTCACAAAAGAAGTGCCAATAAATTCATGATGACTGAAATCATGTAAGTATCTCTTTGATCACA
>PVIJ01016481.1:0-32552 GCA_004024925.1 Scalopus aquaticus | reverse complement strand
TCTGGCTTATTTCACTGAGTATGATTCCCTCTAATTCCATCCATGTCGCTGCAAATTGCATGTGTTTATCTTCTTTGAATGCTGAATAGTATTCCATTGTGTATATGTACCACATCTTCTTGATCCAATCATCTATTTTTGGACATCTGGGTTGCTTCCATACCTTTGCTATTGTGAACAGTGCCGCAATGAACATACGAGTGCATGTATCCTTTCGAATTAGTGTTTTTGTGTCCTTTGGGTAAATTCCCAAAAGTGGTATTGCTGGGTCATATGGGAGCTCCATGTTTAGCAGTTTGAGGAATTGCCATACAGCTTTCCTTAGTGGTTGGACCAGTTCACATTCCCACCAGCAGTGTAGAAGAGTTCTTTTTTTCCACATCCTTTACAGCATTTGTTATTGCCTGTATTTTTAATGTGTGCCATCCTCTCAGGTGTGAGGTGGTATCTCATAGTGGTTTTGATTTGCATTTCCTTGATTATAAGTGATGTTGAGCATTTTTTCATGTATCTGTTGGCCATTTGCTTTTCTTCTTCGGAGAAGTACCTTTTGAGCTCTTCTGCCCATTTTTGACTGGGTTATTGGCTTTGTTTTTGTTGAGTTGTGTGAGTTCCTTGTAAATTTTTGTTATCAGTCCTTTATCTGATGTATTGTGTGCAAAGATCTTTTCCCAGTTGGTAGGGTGTCTGTTAGTTTTGGTTAATGTCTCTTTTGCTGTACAGAAGCTTTTTATTTTGATGTAATCCCATCTGTTTATCTTGTCTTTCACTTCTTTCGCTTTGAGGGATGTGTCTTTCAAGATTTTGCTTAGATGGCAATACCATATTATTGATTATAGTCCCCATGCTGCGTATTACATCTCCATTACTTATTTATTTTTAAGATATTTTTCCTTTCTTGAAATTAATTTTTCTCCTTTCAGTGTATAATGTCTCAACATAAGTGCTTTGCTCATCTGCTCATGGAATCACATGTCTGAAACAGGAGAGCACTTAGGTGCCTCTGCTATAAGAGGGCTATTGACACTGGAGTGACATGGATAATAATTTATGGAAACAATGTTCCTGTCTAAGTTGTGACCACATTTTTACTGAGAAAGAATGCATAAATGATTATACACATATATATTTATGTTGGTAGATGGATAGGTAGACAGGTAGATAACTTGACTGCTTGCTACTGTGGTTATAATGCTTTCTTTCACATGTTTATAACTTAGGAAGAGTGATTGGTCCAGGGTATACCCAATCTCTCATTTGCACTCCCCACCTTGAAGGACTTAGGTCTGCTAGACTTAAATGGCTTGCTGTACCTCTGTTTTGGTTACCTGCAGTTCTGCATTCAAATACAGAGTCAGTCTAGACCCGTCAATTAATTAAAAGACTCCTTTCAAATTTAATAGCAGTAGAATGCTTGATGGTCCTGGAACTATGAGTATGCATCTGGGAGGTATGACTGGGAATGCTGGGGTGGGGCTGGGGGTGGGTGCATGACCCTTCCTTCCCAGAAACTGATGAGCAGAAAGCCTTGCCAACAAGATTGGAACCATGAATAGGGGGTCTGGGACATGGTTTCCATCTCAGTACCGAGTCATCAAGCAGATTAAAAAATACCTTGTCAGCAGATTCACCTTCCCCTGGAAACCCTAGATACATATGTTCATTTGATCAGTTTCACTCGCCCTTTTTTTCTTTGTTCCTCTATGCCCCATAATTGATGCTGGATACTTATTCTATAAATCAAAAGGCCAGGATCTTGCTCTTTTGACAGCATCCTGCATTGTATGGCTCGATCCACAACTCCTGCTTCTTTGTCAGTGTGGTGTTGTAAACGCAACAGAAGGAAAGGAAAGAAAAACCATGACAGAAAAAAAATTCTGGTGTGTGAAAGTGTGTGGGGTTATTATTTTGTAGTAAGCTAGTGGCCCATATTGAGGTATTTTGTGCAGAATGTGCAGAGAAACCACTATTAAGCAGACTAATTACAAGTTCACTTTCTAAATACTTGTGGAAGCTGTCAAGGTGGTAAAGAAATCATCTAGATTCAAATCACCTAGGTGATTGACTTCACACTTATAAATCAATGGTATTTCTAAAATTGTCTTCTCATATCTAAAATAGATCTAACTTTAATGCTTAATGAAGTTGGTTAGGTTTCCAAAAGAAAAGAAAACTGGAGGAACTATAACAATAACTGTTGGAAATTGCTGTGTTGCCATCGTCACACATATGGTACTGACTTTGGAGGGCTTTGTTTTTGACTTTTTATTTGAAAATAATTATAGATTCATAGGAAATTAAAAAAATTTTGAAATTTGTTCCATACACTTTTCACTCAGTTGCCCATGTAGAATTGCATAACTATAGTACAAGATCAAAACCAGGAAACTGACATTGTTACAGTCCACAGAATTAATTCAGGCTTTGTTACAGGGCAGCCCCGATATAAATGGGGTGACTGTCTGGGTTCTCACCTGTGTGCTTAAAAGGGACTTAAAAGACTCAACTGCAGACACACACATTAAAATTAATAAAAGGGTTTATTTACAAAAAGGGAAAGGAAAAAGAAAGAATAAATTGGTGAACGCGTCCTACCAGTTCTGCTGAGCTGGAAAATCATGGCCCACTCAAAAAAACTTAGCAATCCACAACTATGAGCAATCATCTCCCCCTCCAAGTTCACAGGTATGGTATTTAAATCCCCCAAACCATTTCTTAACTCCACCCTCAGTCCTCAGCATCCTACCTTCGGTGATGATGGCATTCTAGGATTCGTAGTCCTAGGTGTCTTGGATCTCTCCAGCTTGAGGTGGGGGTGGGGTTCTGGGGCATTCCCCTTTCCTGAGGACCACCCTCTTACAGTTTCACAAATTGTACAGGCACTCATTTGTGTTTGTGTGTGTGAATAGTTTTATGAAATGTCATCACATGTTTAGAGTTGCATAACCACCACTGACATCAAGATAAAGAACTGTTCCATCACCGCAAGGATCCCTTGTACCACGTCTTTGTAGTTACGTTGACCAACATCCTTCACAATTAATTTTTGGCAACCACTAATCTGTTCCCCGTCTTTATAATTTTATTTCAAGAATGTTTTATAAATGGAATTATACAATATGTGACCCTTTGGTATTAGCTTTTTGACCTCAGCATTATTCCCTAGACAGGAGAATTAATTTCTTTTGTTTATCAAGTCTCACTTCTTTTGGTTGTTTTATAGTATCCCATAGTAGGTATGGGCCAGTTTATTGAATCACTGATCTCTCTCTCTTTTTTTTTTTTGAAGCATTACCTTTTATTATAAGAAAAGACATCAGGTAGATGTTGTAAAAAGGCAAGGTACTGGTATACTCGCTATTGGAGCCAAAGTTCACCTCACTACACAAAGCAATATAATCACTGATCTCTTGAAGGACTTTTGAATCGTTTCTACTTTTGGCTTCCAAGGGTAAAACTTCTGTGAAAGAGTTTTTGTGAACATAAGTTTTCATTTCTCTGGGAAAAGTACCCAATAGTGAAATTGCTGGGTCATATAATAGTTGCATCTTTAGTTGTATGTGTGTGTGTGTGTGTGTGTGTGTGTGTGTGTGTGTGTGTGTGTGTGTGTGTGTGTGGTATGAAACTGTCAAATTGTTCTCTGGACTAGTTGTACCATTCGGAATTTCTACCAGCAATGTATGAGTGATTTAATTTCTCTACATTCTTGCTGGCATTTTGGTGTTGTCATTATTTTTCCTTTTAGCCATTCTGATATTCAGAGGTATTTCATTGCGGTTTAACTTGCATGTCCTTGAACCTTTAATTAAAAGGGTTAATATGGGGACATCCCTGGTGGCGCAGGAGTTAAAGTCTCAGCACTATCCAGGTATCGCTCTCCCCCCTGCTGCTCCCCTCAGCAGTGTGCTTCAGTAGATCCACCTGTTCTGCTTCCCACTCTGTCTCTGGTGAATCCTCTCAACCCCTGCACCTCGGCCTACACCCCAGTTCTATATGCATAAATAAATAAAAATAAATCTTTAAAAGAAAACATTCATAATGGCTAATCATGCTAATGATCCTTTGCCATGTATGTATGCTCTTCAGTGAAATATCTGTTTATATCTTTTGTCCATATTCTAGTTATTTTAAAAAAATTTTTGTGTTTTAGAGTTCCTTACATACTCTATATACAAGGCCTTTGTCAGATAGGGGGTTTGGAAATATTTTATCACAGTTTGTAGCTTGTGTTTTCATCCTTTTTAATAGGGTTTTGGTAGAGCAAAAGTTTTAATTTTTGATGAAAAGTTTTAATTTTCTAATTAATCTATTTTTACTTTATGGATTATGCTTTTGATGTCTTTTTGCCTACTCTTAGATCATAAATATTTCCTATCTTTGCTTTTCTAAAAGTTTTATAGTTTTACATATAGTTGCACATTAAAATTTGTTTGTTCCATTTCAGGTTTATTTTTACATAAGGTATTAGACTGAGGTTGAGGAGGGAGGTTTTATCATTAGTACTAGACGTATAATAACAAATATCTTGTATAAGCCATGAAAAAAAATTGAGATATATTTTATGTCATATTCTCTCTTCTTATTTCTGTATGTTTCTAAACATTATTTCACATTTACCCTAAATTTCACCTCTTTCACTCTTTTATTAGGTTTTTCTCAGTTGGTTTACTTCATATTAGTCATATTCTATCCCTAATTTCTTACTCCCTTGCTGATTGAAAAAAATGCAATTGCATAGATTTCCTCTATTAACATGAATCATGTTGATAATATGATAATATGACAAGATAATATGTTAATGTTTGCCTTTCCAACATATTAAAAATCTGTAAAGGGGAAGGAACATCTCGCTCTCTTCTTAAAACCT
Source organism: Scalopus aquaticus (assembly GCA_004024925.1). Classification (NCBI taxonomy): domain Eukaryota; kingdom Metazoa; phylum Chordata; class Mammalia; order Eulipotyphla; family Talpidae; genus Scalopus; species Scalopus aquaticus. The sequence continues at coordinate 27,685 of PVIJ01016481.1, read as the reverse complement.
AACACAAGATTTCAAATATTTTACAGAAAGCACTTGGTGATTTTTGTAGAACCAAAAGGAGTTGAGATCTATCTTTTGCTAAAGAGAGACATGTGCATCTATATTCAGATGCCATATAAAGAACTTTTTTAAAAAGGCAAAACTGAGTGGAGAGGCCAGTAGCATCCCAGTGGATCAGTTCTGCTGACCCTTATCTGCTGCTATAAAGGCAGCCACCTGTTTATTTGGGTTAATCAAGTCAAGATAGCAGCTTGGATTACACAGTACTCGGAGTGATGCAGTGGGAAGGTGTTTGGCTGTTGTTTAAATATGTTCCAATTCATTTGCCTGTGATTCTGCTTAATGCGTACCCCTGATGAAAGTTAGATTTTGACAATTCACACGTATGTGTGCACATATATTATAAACACACATGCATATATACTTATACACAAATTAGCTTTAATATAGTATGTAGCTGCTGTTGCTATCTGTTTCCTCGAGAAGCCTCCAAATTCTAACTTTTAGAGACCTCTTTTTCACATGCTTCCTATATCTAGATGCCCATTGATTAAAGAATTCTTGCTATTGATATCCCATTTCATTGTAATTTCTTAAAGAACTAGTGCTTAGGTGATATAGTGGGGGGTGGAAATTCATATATGTTTTGTTCACATGTGTCTGAAAACACAAAAACAAAAATCAGTACATTTCCACAGAAAAGGAAGGGTTCCTTATGACTTTTTAACACAATTTTTTTTCTCCTTTGTCAATTGGTTAAAGCAATATCAGGGAAAAGGACAAATCCAGAGATTTAAACAGAATCTGAAAACAAATAGTGATTATTTTCAGCATATGAACAATGGCAACAGGGATAGATGAATTTTCTAGCATTAAATTATTTGGGTGGGTTTGTTGTCCAAATCTTGCAGCATTTCATTCCGAGTTTTGCTCATTATTTGTTAAACATTATCACAGGCGCATTCTTCTCCACACAAATAACCTTTTAATAGATAGTTCTATTAATAGCTAAGAGGATTTACAGCCTTAAACTCTACCTTCTGCAAAAAAAAACCACACAACACTCAGTGAGAAGACCATTACTTTTTAGTGAAATTTTATTTAGTAATAGAAATTCACATTAGGAAACTATGAATTTTGTTCCTGTATTAGTTTATCAATTTTTTTTCTCTAGCTGTTTTTGCAGAAAGGAGCCCATAATTTTTCTTTCATTACTATTTGGTTTATAATCTTTATATGAGAGAAAAAAATCCAAGAGTTAATATCAATAACCATGAAAATATGTATCATGATTTTCTACTTTTTAAAACATTACCTTCTGAAACAAACAAATAAATAAAAAATAAATAATCATTCATCTTAGTAAAAGGAAGCTGTTCAGGTTGAAGAAAATTGGACTTTATAATCAAAGTTCTAGTCTTTTTTTAGGATTGGTTTGAAAACATTTTGATAAATTGTCAATAAGATAAATTAAGCAACAGCACATACAATTGATTATGGTTTTATATTCTTTCTGGATAAACACTTTGTCAAAAATTGTGAGATTGTCTTACCTTAACATCAAGCACAGCTGTGGCGCTTCCTTCATTCTCTTTGGTTTGGTCAAGATCTGCGTTATATTCTTCAGTCCTGGATAGGATCAGAAACTGTTTCCATTTAGCTGAACTGGGGGAACATTTTTGGAGACATTCTTGGTTTTCTTGGGAAGGTCTGGGCGTGTTTTTAAAATAAAGGCCTTGAATAAGTCTGTAGCCTGATTTAAACACTAGTCCAGGATGCACCCTTATCTCTTTGATGCTGGGCTGTCTCTTGCTTGGCTGGGGAGCTTCTTGAAAAATTACACTAATTTCAAGCCAAAGGATGACCTGTTTCGTGGAGCAGCAGCTTATCCACAGATCTTTAGTGTTCTATTCCACGTAGAGCTTCTTAATTTGAATGTGTTGGTATGTTATGACCGCCCTCTATCGGTAGCAATGTGATCCTAATTAAAATTTAATCAATCAAAACTGAAAAAAATGATGGTTCAAAGTGACATATAGCTTAGTAGGTATTGATAAAGGAAATAGATGACTTGTCAAAATTCTTGTGTTATAGTTGTAGTTCATAGCATGAATTCTTATATCCAGAATATATGAAGAGCTCTTACACTAGCACTTAAATATTAGCTTATGCAGGTGAGAGGCAGATGGCCTGTTTAATCTATCTCGTTTTCTTGAAAGATAATTTTGGTAGAAGTTAGATTTGTAGGTAGAAGCTTGTGCTAAACTCAAGCTCAAGTTTAAGTCTGAAGATTATTATACTTTTTATTTATTAAAGTAATTTTCTTATGTGGTTATGAGTCATCTAACAATTAAGCCAAAAATTAGTTTCTAACATCAGACTTCATGACGCTATTAAGTAGAAATCACAAAGGCAGAACATAATACCTTTCTCTCACAAGGTAACTAATGTTCAAGAAACCATTGTTGGGTTTGGGGTTGTATAGAAGAGCCTCGTTGTGTATTAATACAGATTATGAACTGGAGTAGTTTCCTTTTGTAAAATGATCCCAACACCCCAAACTAATCTATAAATAAAATGTAAAAAAGCAATTTCTATCAATGTCCCAGTTCCCTTTTTTTCTGTAGAAATTAGTAAGATGATTCCAAATTCATAGTTATAAAGAATCAATAATATCTTTAAAAAGAGGATCAAGTTGTGTGATTTATGCTGCTCAATTTTAAAACTTAATAGCTACAGTAAATAAAATTGTGTGGTACTGGCATAAGGATAGACTTATAATCAGCAGAACAGAATTTAGAGTCCAGAAATAAATCCATAAATTTATGGTCAGTTGATTTTTTACCAAGGTGCCAAGACTACTCAATGGGGGGAAGAATTATCTTTTCAACAAACAGTGTTGGGACAACAGATAACCTCATGTATAAAAATTAAGTTGGAACTTTGCTTCACAGTGTATAATAAAATTAACTCAAAATAAATCATAGACCTAAGTGTAAGAGCCAATATGATAAAGCTCATTAAATAACACAGTGATGAATCTTTGTGAATTTGGATTAGCCAAAGCTTTTTTTGACACAATACCAAAAGCACAAATGATCAAAAAATGTAAGTAAATCAAACTTCATCAAAATTAGAAACTTTTGTTCATTAAATGACATCAGAAAGAGGAAAAAGTAAACAACAAAAATTGTAAAATATGAACAAAAATAAATATATATTTATATAGCTCTAGCTATATATTTGATTTGTACCAAGAATAGACAAAGAGCTCTTAAACACACACACACACACATGCACACGCACATTAAAAGTTTTCAAATGGGTGATGTGTAGAAAAATAGACTTTTCTCTTGAGAAAATAGGCAATGGCCAACAAGAACATAAAAGATGATCAACATCACTAGTTACTAGAAAAGGACAAATCAAACCCATAGACAGATATCACCTCACAGTCAACAGATTTTTCTTTAAATCAAAAAAACAGAAAACATGTATTTTAATGAGCATATGGGCAAATTGGGACTTTCATACATTACTTGAAAGAATGTAGAATAGGGACTATGGTAATGGTGCACGGGTGAATTGGTGGTGGGAATTTTATGGGGACTATACCTAAGAGGAGAAAACATGCATTGTACAAAAAGGAAGAATGATGTAAAATACATAACAAATAAAATAAAAATAATAATAATAAAAAAGTTAAAAAATGTAGTATCTTGCAACTACTTTGGAAAACAGTTTGGCATACCCTCAAAATGTTTAACATAGATACTATATGATCTAGCAACAAAAAAAACACAACTTCCCACTATTTGTTCAAATAAGGGAAATGAACTACACATATACACAAAGACTTGCATACAAATATCCAGTAATTGGAAATAATCCACAGCCCAACAGTTGATAGACAAATGAGATACTTAAATACAGGGGAATACTGTTCAGCAATAAAAAAGAATGAGGTAGTTACACAGACTACAACATGATGAATCTTGAAAATATCATGCAAAGTAAAAGAAACCAGACCACATGCTGTATGATCTAGTTACAAAAAAAGTCCAGAATAAGCAAATCAAGGTACAGAAAGTAAATTAGGGGTTGCCTGTGGCATGAGGGTTTGGGAAGTGATGGTGAATGATTACTAATGGTTGAAAAGTTTCTTCTGGAGATCATGAAATTTTAGAAAACTGCAGAGATTAGGATCCAAGATGGAGTCAGATGAGGTTACTTTCATCCAAAATCTTACAGAAACTACAGTGCCACCAGCTGGGAAGGCAGAAGTAATTCAAATCTCTAAATCTTAAACAGTAAAATGGATAGCCAAAATAAAAATAAGAAAAACCACATCATATAGCAACTTGAAACCTCAAGGGAATATGACACCTCAGGGAGAGAATAACGCTGCAAAATCCAACCACAAAAATAAGGTAAATTTTTTCCTTATCACATACAGAGTTCCAAACTTTATGAGGAAGAACTTCAAAGAATTGGAAGAAAATGCAAAAAAGCAAGTCAAAGTGATATAAGAAGAGCTAATCAGAGAGATAAAACAAAATTCAGAAAGACAAATAAATGCCATGATGATGGGGTTGTGATGAGTATGGTATTCAATGTGTGGGGTTCTTGGGTTATCTGTGAGAAAAGTTTCAGCAGAGAAATCCTTTCAGAAGCTGGGATGGTGAATTTACGAAGGAAAAGACGTTTTCATAGACTCAAACAGGGGAAGCCCATTCTTTTCAAAGGAAATGTTTATTATGGAGAAGAAAAAGGGAAAAAAAATAGAAACCTGTTTAGATAAGGTGGGCAGAGAGCTGCTGCTGCTGCTGCTGCTGCAGCTGTTTTTGAAAGGGAAAGGTTTGTTAAAAGAGATGCCTGCAGAGACACAGGCAGTCAGTTTTGGGACAAGAACTGTGTTTTGCCAGATCAGGAGTTGTCCATATATGATGTTCTTCTTGGGGGAATTTATTCATTTGTGAACCAACTGAGTCCCAGGGCAAATTACAGAGAGGTAAAAAAAAGCGGGTAACCTAGAAAGGTACTCCCATCAGGCTTACATCAGATTTCTCTAAGGAAGTCCGAAATTAGGAGAAAGTGGAATAATATTCAAATACAAAAATCACTACCCAAGAATATTATGCCCTGCAATACTCTCCTTCAGATATGAGTGAGACAAACAGAAACTGAAGGAGTTTGTAGACACTAGACTTCTCCTACAAGAAATGTTGAAAGGATCTCTCCTATCTAATTTAAAGAGAAGAAAATCCACAAAAAACTGAACAAAAAATTAAATAGAACCAGAAAAATGAAAGCAATGGCAAATTCTCATATACCAACAATCACCTTAAATATACATGGACTGAAATAATTAATCAAAGGCATATAGTAGCTGGAGGGATCAGAAAACAAAACCCAACTTTATGTTGTCTCTAGGAGATACCTCTGAGCTCCAGAGATAAATATATACTAAAAAAAAAAAATGCTTGGAAAACAATGTGCTGATCAAATGAGACCCAAATGATAACTTATATTGCTTTTATGTGAAACTCAATGACATTTTATTATAATCAAAACACTTTAAATAGAATTCCTTGGTTTATATCAATTTTAATTTTTCTTTTATTCATCAACATATGAGTTACTCATGGTACTCTGACCTGTATATATATGTACATATCAGCAGGAATAAAATAATAAGCCAGAACAGGTCAGAGTACCATGAGTAACTCATATGTTGATGAATGTATATATATATACAGCATGCTGCACTTTGAATAGTTTCTAGATTTATCAATGACATTTGACTCCTATCTGTAAAATGGTATAAAAAATTCATTTTATAATATTTTAAAGTGTGATGTTTAAAAAGTACTTTGAAGACAAAGTCATTAAAAATTTATTAAAAAAGAAAGATGAAGACATACATTAGTGGTCTGAGCACTAGATCCCTTCCGCCACGGGCGGTCATAGTATAATTGGAGGGAGAATGTTGGTGGTGACAGTGTAAAAGTCCTGTTTATCAGAATGCTTCAGAAAAAACTTCTGCATGAATAAAGTAAAAAAATTCTTGAATTTTCCCACTTTTAATTTGAAAAGTGATCTGTGAATAAAAACACTTAATTGATGGTAATGACAAGTCACCTTCCTAAAATTTTAGCAAGATAGTAGGCCAGATTTGCTTCTTGAAATATAAAAAAGAAGTAAAAATTTCTCTTTGGAGCTAGCCATACTAAGCAAGTTAAGTGAATGGTTCTTTAATTATGTATAAAGAACATTGTTAAATTGAACCTTTAAAAAGTCTATAAAATGAATTATCCTTCAGTATTGCCTTGAAATTTCTGTTCCCAAGCAAAGTTTCCTAATTGTTGTTTGGGCCCTTTTCTGTCTTCCTGTCATTTGACCTGGAGCATATGACATGGTATGTCAATCCCTATGTTTTGAACTCTTTCTCCCTTTAACGTTGTCATTTCTCCATATTTTCCCCATTACCTATCTGGAAACTTCATTATTTTTCCTCTCTTCCTTATCCACAAATGGTATGCTACTAGGATTTTGCCTTCAGCCTCCTTTAAGTCCTATTCTTTTAGCTGACCCACTGACAATCCTGAAAACATTACCTGCAGTGCAGCTGTCCACTCTGCACTCTTAAAAGGTTGATTTATTGGATTCCTTGCCATTTCCACCTGGTTGTTCCACCTGAATTTCAAACTCAACAGATCCAAATTACTGGAACCAACAGGTCCAATTTTATTTAGACTTCCAGTGAAGCCTCCCAAAAATAGAGGTCAGTTTTGTTCAACTATATTTTGCTAATATCCCAGTGCTGGTAGGCATCAAGAGAGAATTAAGTATCTCTTGATTTCAAACTGACTTACAGAAACTTCACATGGATACTAGTGATGAACCTGTGGTTATATTACAGTATATATTCCAATTTCAACCTATTTCAGTTTCATTCACATTGCAACCCATATTCCATAATTAAGTAATTAGCAAAGTGATAAGAAGGGAAAATCTTGATGTTTGTATTTTCAAGGGTATGGTTCAAATCTTCACATTTTCTCAGAAATTCTTGACATCTCATGATTATGTTGTTGAAATCTCAAAGTTTTGCATCCATTCTTGTCTTCAAGGCACCCACCATGACATGAATTACAAGAGAATTTCTTCCAGCTTTAGAGGTACTGATATATATATATTTATCAGTATTACACTATACATATTCACATACACATCAGTACTATACATATATATGTATATAGATGAATGTTTTATATCTCAATAGTAAAATAGAATAGTTTCCTCCTAAGTGTGGACTGGAAATAATAACATGGGAAAATACAGAATCCTGGAGGAGGACTAAAGGTGGGACATTTTAAGAAGAAAGACACTGAAAACATTTGATCAAAGAATACTTTTCATTACCCTCAGGCCAGAAGCAAACAGGAAACACTTTACTGATTTTATATTAACTCCCTTACAGTTTTTAGGTATTTATTGTTACATGGTCAGTTTCTGCTTCTCCTCTTTCTGTGAAAGCTTTTTCTCTTAGATTTGCTTTCAAAGGGAAATTTGGACTTCTGCTTCTGCCCAAAATATAATTATAGCATATATTTATCCTTCCAGCTGAAACAAACAAAAAACTTGACTAAATAGAGCATTTGAGACATTGGAATTCATCAAGGAAGGGCAATGATTGCCAAGTAACAGGAAATAAATGAAGTGAGCCCCATGGACACTCTCACTGAATGCTTTGAGGTAGTTTCCAGGCTCTGGTATAGGCAGGGGAACCCAGGTGGTCTTTCTGAGGTAAGGAGATGGAGGAGGGTGTCTAGAGAAGACAAGGTAGAAGAAGTACTCAGGGCAGGATACCAGAGGTGAAGGTCTGCACAGAGAGAGAACTTGGAGATATTGGAGATTTCCACATGGTCCTCACTGATTGTTTAGGTTACTCATATAAGGGGACTAATTAAGTCTGTGGAAAGAATCAGTCAAAGGATATGAGGAAATGATCCTTGGAGCTTACAAAGAGCTGGAAAAAAGAGACAAAACTTGTCGTCAAACTATAGATCTGAGGCATACAGCATGGGAGGAGAAAGGAGAGGGTCAAAATAGGGGAGGGAGATCACAAGGGACTTTTTCACGGGTGATGTGGTGGTGGGAGTTTTATGGGAACTACATCTGAGCAGAAAAATCAAATATTGTATAGAGAAAAATGAACAACATTGTCAGAAAATAAAATAATTAAAAGTTAGAAAAAAAATCAGACAAAATGATGGGCACCAGTTCTCAAAGATCAGAGTGGGAACACTTAGAATTCAGAAGACATTGGGTGTACAGATTCAGACGGGTTTTGCCTTAGTATTAGGGGAAATTATCTCTAGACCACACATCACTCTGGTGCTGGCAAACAGAGCTCACAAATCAGACCCAAAAGAATCAAACTATGGCTAAGATAAGTGTATCCCAGAACAACACTCAAGAATATTTTTAGGAGTTAAAAATATCCCAACACCCAATGGCAATATTTACCACTTCCGGTATTTAATAAAAAATTACCAGATGTGGAAAGAAGGAAGAGTAGATGACTAATAATGAGGGGGATAAACTAATCAATCAAAACTGACCCCCAAATGACACTGATGTGTGAATTAGTAGACAAGGACATCAGTTATTATAATTGTATTCTATGTATTCAAGAGACTAGAGGAAAGATGGAACCTATTTAGTAGACATATAGGAGATATAAGAAAGACTGAAATTGAACTTTAGGAGATGAAAAATTTGCTTGATGGGTGTACTGACAGATTAGACATTGCAAAATAAAGACCTGAAGAGATAATAAGGGAAATTATCCAAAATAAAATATTGAAAAAAATCAGATGATCAATGAGTTGCCTAACAACTTTAGGCAGCTGAATGTACATGAGATCAGAGTCCCCGATGGTAGGAGAAAACATAAATAATCATTTCAAGAAATAATGATCAAACTTTTTTCACATGATGAAAATTATTAATTTTCAGATGCAAGAAACCCAATCAACTGAAAGCTCAAGAAACATGAAGAAAATGACAGCAAGGTAGAGCACAAATTGTTCAAATCAGTGTTAAAAAGAAAATCTCTAAAGTAGCAGAATATTAAAGCTAAAGGCCACAGAGGATTTCTCATCAGGAACAAGGCAATTATAATATACTGGAGAAATAAAGGAAAAATATTATCAATCCATAATTCAAGTGCTGAAAGAAAAACTAAATACTGACAATTGAAATAATTCATGCATTCAAGACAGCACTCAAAAATGAAGACAAAATAACAATATTTTCAGTCATGCAATAGCTGCAAGAATTAATCACTAGTAGATCTAAACTGTAAAAAATGTTAGGTGAATTCCTTCATGTAGAAGGGAAATGATAATCAAATCCCCATATTTAGACAAAAACATGAAGAATGCTAAAAATTATAGCTATGAGGAGTTTATGAATGTTACAAATTATGAACTTTACATGTTTATTTACTTTACAAATTATTTCATTCTCATTAAAAGACTTTCACACAGAATCTTTGCCAATAATAGTACAAAGGAACAAAAGAGAGGAGTAGGAACAATCCTGTAATAGAGAAATTACAAAGACTAAACTAGACTTGCACATATAGAATGAATTCTACTTGGTCATCATGCACATGCTTTTATTGAAAAAAAAACTTATATAATCCAGCCCCACCAAAAAAAAAAAAAAAAACACACCAAAAAGTTTTTCAAGCAAAAATAATAACCATGCACTTTAGTGCTCCCTTTTAGTGTTAAAAGAGAAATAATAAAGATTAGGGTGAAAAATCAATGAAATAGAAAACAAATCAAAATGAGGACAAAACCAATTAAATCAAAAGCTGGTTCTATCAGATGAACAAAATTAATAAACCTCTAGCCAGAGGGATCAGAGAAAAAAAGAAAACATTGCCAGTTACCAATATCAGGAATGAGATGGCTAATCTCAGTAATAATTCTATAGATATCAAATGGAAACATGAATAATTTTATGCCAATAAATTAGTCAACCTAAATGAAATGAACAAATTCCCTGAAAGACAAAATATCAAAGTTTACTTAAGAAGAAATGGAGTGACTAATAACCTTAGATATTAAAGAAATAGAAATTCTAGTCAAATACTTTCCACAAAGTAAACTTCAAGCCCAGTGACTTTATTGGTAACTTCCATCTTCAATTTTTAAAGTTAAAAGTATATCATGCTAAATAAAACACATGCAATTATATGAAAATTTTAAAGAAAAAAATCAGTGGATCACATCCCACAGTTACCCATTTTTTAAAGATTTATTTATTTATGCATACAAGCTGGGTTACAGGCCAGAGGTGTGGAGCGGCCAGAGGGTTCACCAGAGACAGAGTGGGGAGCACAACAGGCAGATGGACAGAAACACACTGCTGAGGGGAGCAGCGGGCGAGGCAGGAGAGGTCTGCTGTGCCATGTGGGAATCTCCCCAGCAGGGCTGCTGCCAACAGCTCCACAGCACAGCACTTAACCGCTGCGCCACCAAGGAGGCCCCAGCTACCCATTTTTGAAACACTTTATATGATTACAGATTATAATAATTTTTCCATTCCTCTCTGTAGATAGATTCAATTTGAATTGGTCTATGAACTGAATGTCTGTATTCCCTCAAAATTCATAATCGAATTTTGATTTGAAGCCACAACCCCCAGTTGACTATATTTGGAAATAAGGCCTTCATGGGGGTAACCGAGGGTAGTGAAGTTATAAGTTTGGAACTTTGATCTACAGGAAGAGAAAGGAGAGAGATGCCCTCTGTCTATCATGTCAGGTCATAGGGAGAAGGTGGCCATCTGTAATTAAGGAAGAGAGTGTTCAGTAGTGTCCAGCCTCCTGAACTGTTGAAAATATGCCAATTAGTCTGTGGCATTTTGTTATGGCAGCCCCAGTTGACAAATAGGGTTTTGTTGTTGTTATTACAGAAAATATTGCATTGAAATCCTTATGCAATTATCTTTGTACACTCATGCTAAAAGTTTTGAAGTCTGATTGCTGTTATGGACCATGCACATTTAACACCTGGATAGACACTTATGCTATTTTCTTCTTCATTGGCAGTGCCTACCTTTGTGCTCAGATACACCACAAGAATGTCATTCTGTAACAGTAAGATCACATTCCCACCACAGCATACACTCTGTTTTCATATTTGGAAGGATAGATTATCAGATAGAATTATCTAACACTTTCTCCACAGGAGGACTACTCATATTTTCAGCCAGAAAATGATTCGCATGTGGTATGTGGTGATGCCTTTACCCAACATTTATGATATCTAGCCTCTGGGCACCAAATGCCAGCAGCAGTCCGTCTCTAGTCATTGCAATAACCCAACAAGTCAGTGCAATAACCCAATAAGGTCAAAGACCACTGAGGAAATACTTTCCCTACTCCTAGACCTTCAAAACATGAATGTCACATTTAAAATATTACAGTTAAAGGGAACAGTTCTGTGACCCATAGGTTTATTACTAGTTATTTTACAAAGTTGTTACTGAGGTTAGTATTGGTAATCTTTTTTAAGATTTTAATTCCAACTATTTTTGATAAGCATTAACTTAGGCTAGATTTTAACACATAAATGGACTTAACCCACAGTATCAACTTTATTACAAGGAAAATTTCAAATAAACAGAACCAAACAATATAATAAATTATTATGTATCCAATTAAAAAGGATAAACTTTCACAACCTTAGGTAGTCCTTTTAAAAATTTTAATTTAGAACTATAATACAGATGTCATGTAGGACCCCCTTTTATTCTTTAGTAAACCACTTACATTAAGTTATATTTGTGAAAGGCAGAACAATGGCACCCCACAGATGTCCATACCCTGCCCTGAACCTGTGAATATGTTTACTTACATGGCAAGAGAGAACTAAGGTTACAGATGTGATAAAGGTGAAGGGCCTTGAGGTGGGGGAAGTTGTTGGGATGAGCCACATGGGTCCAATCTAAGCAGAGGAGTCCATAAAATCCCAGAAGCTTTCCCAACTGTGGTCAAAGAGATGTGATGTTGCTGATTTTGAAGGTGGAGGAAGGCGTCATGAGCCAGGAAATGCAAACAGTCACTGGGAACTGGAGAAGGCAAGGAAATGGATTCTTCCCTAGTGTCTCTAAAATGAACTCTGCTGGCAGCCACCACCCAGTAAGACCCTTGTTCTGACCTACAGAACTCTAAGATTAATTTGTGTTGGGTAAAGCCAGTTGATTTATTATAGCAGCAATAGAAATATAACACAGCATTATATACTATTACTATGTGTTTATTCCTAATGAATAATAATGGCTTTGTTTTAAAACTTGATGTACATTTGTAATTTTTACCAGAAATACATTGGTTATATTAATATATCCTCCGTGCTGATTAACAAAAATATGAGATTAAATATACCTAACCACTACTTGCAGTGTAGTTTCATTCATTACCTGAAGACCAAGAACGCAGATGAGGGCCGTATTAAACATAACTTGTGCTTAAGGTATGGTTGTCACATAAAAATCAGGGGGCTTGTTATATTTGAATTTTAGAAAAACATTTTTTTTTTTTTAGTGTAATTGCAAACCACTGCATGGCACATACACTATTTGGTAAATCTGCAACCCTAAGGCAGGATAACTTTCGTAACCCATGGCTCAGCTTCAGCTGCTTATTCAAAATCTGTAAGAAAATGTCAGCTTCACTGCGCTGGTAAATTCAAGTGCAAGTCAATCCACTTAAACGCACTGAACTTGCTATGACGGTTAAGATAAATGAGAGTAGGTCGTCCTGTCTGACTGTGGTGGGGAACATCGGGCGCCCCAGGTCTGCGCACTGGGTTTCGGGGCCCTCACGTGCTCACCCCGCAGTGCCCCGCCCTCCTGAAGTACCATCCCAGCGTTAGCTGTGTCCCTTCCACCGGATCTGGTCGCGTTTCTTCCGCATCCCAGCTTCCGGCTCAGCGCAAGCCCCTCCTAAGAGCAACGCCCCCCTGCCGGCATTATTGAACTTTCCCGGCTTCCGGCTCCAGGCTCGTCACGTGCCTCTGGTCACGTGATCAGCGCTCCTGTCATTCTACTGCGGCCGCTCTGGCTTCCTCCTGCCTGTGCTGTCCTGAGCGTCTGCTTGGTGCGGGTCGTCTTCATTTTCCGGTATCCGAGTCTCCCGCAACCGTTGAGACTTCCGGACCGGCCTGGAGACACCGGACTTGGCTCCGACTTGTCACCCCAACCCGGCCGTGGCCCGGACCGCCGCATCCTCCCTCCCGCCTTTGGGTGCGTTGTAGGGTCCCCAGGGTTAGCTAAGTTAGGCCGCACTTGGGTCTTTTAGTCTCGGATACCAGCCCAAGTGAAGCGACCTTTTTGGGTTCCCCACCTTCTGTGGTGCGTTCTTGTTTTTCCCAGTTCTGGCCCCTCCTGCCCTCGGCCCCAGGTTCCTAGATTTCTTCCGGGTCTGAACGAATAGATTTACAGAACTACCGAGCCTTACCCTCGGGGCGAGGGATGTGAGGGTAAGGGTGGCGAGGGAGTGAGGACGGGCAAAAAGTACACTTTCTCTTACTGGGGTTGGGTGACGACCTGGGTCTGCTGGAGGTTCAAGTTGTTCAGGGACCTAGATAGATGACCGACCTGAAACACCGTCACCTTCCAGGAGATCCCTCTGGGGCTGAGCTTGCTTGGTTCCACCTTGGCCCGGATAGAGCCTGTTTCTACCAGCGCCCTGCCATTTCAAATGCTCTTGCTTGTTTAGGAAGCAAATCTCAGATGTAGAGATTACGTTCCAAACTGACTAAGGTCATTGGGACCTCGCAATAGAATTTAGGCTATGGTTTGAGCTCCTTAGTGGTTATGGCTGTGAGTGTATATTTTGTGAACCTATATTTTGTGTGATAAAATCAGCCTTAAGCTTTTATCTGTAAATTGAGGAATGATAACTAAAAGCTCGTTATTGTAGATTGTCATCAGACCAGACTACCGTTGTTAAATTGTAACTGATAGTTGTCCCAAAAGTTTCTCCCATGATTGGTTTTGAAAATAATATGAATTTGGGTTGAAAAATAATGGCTTTATTGTTTAAGAAATTACAGTTCCACTTTGGGAATTTTAATTTGAATGAATAATTTTAGAAAGTGCTTGTATGTTTTTCATATGCACTTCAAAATGACGCTTAGTAAATATAAGTAAAATAATTGACCCTGTGTGTAATCCTCAGGCTCTTATTTTTTTCCTTTAGCAGAAAAGGATAGTTGATCTCAGTTGTTTACATTTAATAAAGTTTTCTAACTTGCATGCCTGGTCTATGTAAGCATGATTTTTGATGTTAATAATTCAATATTAGTTTCAGTAACTAAAAAGCGTTCCTGGAAAGGCAAAAACCTTTAGCGAACACTGTTACGGAGCAGTACACAATTGGGCAAGTTTAGAAATATCTTGATATGCTTATTATTTAAAATATTTAATATTTAGGTGGAATGCTGGGGAAAGTAAAGTTACAGTGATGATTATATTAGTAATAATGCCTGTAATCTGATTTTACCTGCATCTAAATTGAAGATCTCTTGAAAAAGGTTCAAGATCATAAAATTTAGATGACCAAAATGGATATCCGGGGTGCTGTGGATGCTGCTGTTCCAACTAACATTATTGCTGCCAAGGCTGCAGAAGTTCGTGCAAACAAAGTGAACTGGCAGTCTTATCTTCAGTAAGTACTGATTTGCTGTGAATCATGGATAATCATGTGCTTTTGTATCAGCCTTTTCCATGGTCATGCTTCTGTGAGAGAAATACTGGAAAATACGTATGAATGTGGAAGGAAACACTTCCTGCTTTGAAGAATTAGCTGTCAGAGAGAGATGTTAATGTGTAGTAGAGAGTAGTGTGGTGGGAACAGTCTGGAGCTCTGTGGGGAGGCAGAGCTAGCTGCTTGTAGGACTTTTGGCCTTCTCTGTCTGGAAAGCTATACCATTTGAATGAGTGAAAACCATAGGAGGAGTGTTCATGGCTGTGGAGGGAGGAAAAAGATAATGAGCCTTCCAGGATGGCCTGATATGCCTAATTGTAAGAGTGGGTACAGATGCTTCTTGTGCTCTGGAGTTTTGGCCTCGGCTCCATCCCCATTGATAAGATTTGAATAAATGACAGCAAGCATTGTGAATAAAGCTGTATGTACATAAAAAAAAAAAAGAGTGGGTACAGATGGTGTTGCAGAATGTCTTAAGGCACCCAATTTCAAGATATGGGCTTGAAATCTGGTTCTTTTGTCTTCCCCATTTGGTGATTTTAGACAAATCACTTAACCTCTCTGAGGTTCAATAAAGTAAATGTGAAATGTGGGTACGTATCTTACAGGGTTGTTGCTGAAATAATGTGTTTAAAGTATTAGCATTGTTGAAATCAGGCATTAGTTTATTGAATACATTCAATAAATTTAACTTTTCCCCTTTTTTGTGGGTCTTAAGATTTAGCATGCAGGTGTCCTGTATTTATCTGTAAAGTAAGTTTCTTGACCATATTTTGCTATATTGGTTTTAGTTCCTATCTTTATTTTGGTGAATTATTAAGAAATTCAGTTCATATTTGCATATATATTTTGAACAAAATTGAGGAATTTTTAGTTTTATATTTTTGCAGTTTGTTTCGTTATAAGAGGGATATACAGTGTACAAAAATGATCCTTTGTTTTTTTAAATTTCTTTGCTCATCAAACATTTCTTAATCACCTGCCAAGTTTGAGACATTTTCCAGGCTTTAGGGCTACAAAATAATAAACTTACAATCTGATAGGAAAGTCAGGTAGATTTTTTAAAATTTAGTATGTTAATTGTGATAATAGAAAGGTTCAAGAGAATGATGGGTGCGTAGAAAAAGGACAGCTAATTCTGTTTCCAGGAAGTTTTCCATATTCCCTGAAATGAGTTTAAAACTTCTTAAACCATTTTGCAAGAAGCAGCAACCTTTCTAAGTAGAACAGCCAACATAAGGAAAAGCTGAGAATTAAAAGCAGGACACTGGGTAGAAAATAAAACAAGTTTTGGGGCAGGCAGTGGGGAGAGTGGAGGCTGGGAAGGTGGCCAGAAATCAATAGTAAAGGCACCGTGTGTCATCAGAAGGTGTTTGGACTTGATCCTGTTAGTGGTTCTCAAGATGATTCTTAAGATGTTAAGCCCATCGTTGATGTGAAGCCTAATGAAGCTTACTTTAGCATGTAAAACAAGTGAAAATGGTAGTTAAATGGAGGTAGGAATGTATGTCTCAGCACATTCTTTTGAGGCCATTCGCCATCCTAATTAGGGTTTCAAGGAGCACAGTTTTGTTTTTTAAACCACTTTATTGAGGTATAATTGACACAAAGCTGTACCTATTTCATGTACAATAAAAGTTTGTCAATAAGTAAGTATTCATGAAATCATCACCACAATTAATGCCATAAATGTACCTCCAAAAGTTTTCCCGCCCTCCTATTTCATTTTGTTTACCTTATTTTGTGATAAGAACACTTAATGTAAGGTTTCACATTTTTTATTATACAATATGGTATTGTTAACTATAGGCATTTTGACATACAGTAGCTCTCCAGCACTTATTCATCTTGTATAGCTGAAATTTTGTGTCCTTTGACTAATACCTCCCCTCAGTGCCCGGCAACCCCATGATATTTTTTGCTTTTATGGGTTTGACTATTTTAGATTTCACATGTAAGAAGTGGGATCATATAGTGTCATTTCTTTGTGCATGCCTTATTTCTTTTAGCATAATGTCCTGAAGTTTCATCCATGTTTTGCAAATAGCAGGATTTCCTTCTTTGTTAAGGATGAATAATATTCCATGTTACATAAATAGCACATTTTCTTTGTTCTTCCATCCATAGACAAGCTGTTTCCATATCTTGATTATTGTGTATATTGCTGTAGTGAACATGGAAGTGCAAATATCTCTTTGAGATTCTGATTTTGAATTGTTTCGACATATACCCAGAAGCAGTATTGCTTGATCATATCATCATTCTATATTTAATTTCCTTTTTCAGTTTTGCCTACAGCCAGCCTGATTGATACCTGTGGGTGTTTTTTCATTTGATTCTTTTAATTGAGGTAATATTAGTATCCTCCTCGTCAGCTATATTTTTATTTTTGGAGGAAACTCCATGCTGTTTTCTGTAGTGACTACCACTTTACATTTCCACCAGCAGTGCACAAGGGAAAAAGGGTCCCTTTTCTCCACACCCTCACCAACACTTTTTTTTTTAAATCGCCGTTGTAACAGATATGAGGTGATATCCCCTTATGGTTTTGATTTGCATTTCCCTGATGATTTGTGGTGTTGATTGTCTTTTCATTCACCTCTTTGTCATTTGTTTGTCTTTGGAGATTGTTCAGATCCCTTACTCAGTTTTTATTGAGTTATTGTTTTCTTACTATTGAGTTATCTGAGTTCTTTATTTTAGATATTAACCCTTACTCAGATACAGTTTGCAGATATTTTACCCATTTCACATGTCACTTTATTGATTTTATTTCCTTTGAGGAGCAGAAGCATTTTAGTTTAATGTAATCCCAGTTGTCTGTTTTTGCTGCTGTTGCCTGTACTTTTGGTGTCACTCAAGAACTTAATTTAAGTCTAACCCATTTTGTGTTGATATTTATGAGTTGTGTAAGGTAGGGTCCAATTTCATTCATCCCCATGTGGCTGTCCAGTTTCCCTACATCATTTAGTGAAGTGACAATTGTGTATTCTTGACACCCTTGTCTAAGATCAGTTGACCATATATACATGGGGGTTTATTTCTGGGACCAAGAAGCACAGTTTTAAAATCACCCTCGTAGGTGTAGGGAATCATCAGTATTTGTAAGTGGGTGTTAGATGATTATATTTGCCATTTGGTTGGATCCCTATGCCAGCATAAGTTTGTGGATAACAAGCCTAGAGCTTGAAGAAGAGGGACTTTGTGATGTTTTTCCTATTCATTGCTACCTGTGTAATTGTTTAAATCCCTTGTGTAATTAGGATTTCAAGCTCTGGTTCCTAACTTTAATCCAGAATGAGTTTAGAACAGAGAACAAGGAGTGTCGTGTTTATAAAGTCTGAATCTGTTTATAACCTAAATAGAATAATGTTGTTATTACTCATAAAAGCACTGTCTGACTGGAAGAAGTTCTCTAGCACTGACATTTGGAACATTTGTAGTTACATGGAGTTTTTTCATTGCTTTCTCTTCCGTTCATCCTGTCCTGTGCTTCTGTACTACCTAAGTTTTATTCTCCCTTTTCCTTTTTTTTGTCCTTTATTCTATTGTCCATCTTAAGAATTTTTTCTTATAAACCCCTCTTATCTGTATGTCTATGCAGAAATAGTCACCAAATGTTAACTATACCTGCTGTTCATGTGCTTATTGTGGGAACACTAGTGGGTGTACAGCATACCTCCCCTAAAAGCTTTCAGGTTGTTGGGGATTGGACATGATAGATGAATTATTAGTGAATCTTCTGTCACATAATATGCTAATAAAACGAAACCTGTAGAAGATTTTGCCAGTGTCATAAGGGCGGTATGCTTTATTATTCATCAATTAAAATATAATTAAACTGCAGTATTTAAAATATCTATTTATATTTGATTAATTTTTTTCTAAATAACTAGACAGGGCATAAAGGAATTTAAATGGTAAAATTTCAATCAGGATGGAATCCCTGAAACTATGTCTCTAGGATATATAAGAATCTAAAATGGCATCCTTCCTCTTGAATTTATAACCTAATGAAGAAATAAACCTTTAAGTAAAATTTCAAATAATATTGTGACTGTTAAAATGAAGATATATTGCTAGGTTTTCTCAAATAATTACCTGGAGCCTCAGGAACTTCACAGGACACATAACAATCCGCAGGAGCTGTCTAAACCCAGAAATTGGGGCTGCTGTACAGGAAGTGCTCTTTTACCCTGTGGAGAGTTGGGGAATGAGACTTGGAAGAATGTGCAGGTAGTGTCGGCGACACCTTTGAGCTGTGCGAGGTCAATTCATGACACTTTCATTCACCAGTTTTGTAGGGTAAAAGCTTGGGAGTCATCTCCACTCTTCTCTTTCCCTTACAATCCATCTCCATTAACAAATTCATTTAGCCCTGTGTTCAACACTTGTTCCTTGCAGATCACTTCTCTTGGGTACTACCGCTACTGCTCTAGTGCAGGCTGTGGTCCCTCTTCTTATAGCCTCTGACCAATGTCTCTGCTCTCAGTTTTCTATTCTTTATATAGTTGTGAGAGTTACTAAAAAAAGTAGAAATTAGGGCCTCCTTGGTGGCGCAGCGGTTATGCGCTGCGCTGTGAAGCTGTCTTTAGTGGCAACTCGATTTCAATGCCGCCGGGAAGATTCCCACATGGCGCGACAGACCTCTCCTTCCTTGCCCGCTGCTTCCCTCAGCGGTGTATTTCTGTAGCTCTGCCTGTTGTGCTCCCCACTGTCTCTGGTGAACCCTCTTGCCGCCCCACGTCTCTGGCCTGTACCTCAGCTTGTATGCATAAATTAATAAAAATCTTTAAAAAAAAAGTAGAAATTCGATCACGTCACCCTGCTCACAAACCTTTAGCTATTCTGCTTTTCTTGCTTTTTCTAACATAGCAGGTATTGCTCACCTGGGTCCTTCCACTTGCACTCTGTCTCTCTGGAACTTCATCCCTCAGATCACTTGACTCATTAGTTTGCTTCATTGAGGTGTCTGAGCAGGTGACCTTAAGGAGGCCTTCCTATAATCCAGTTAAAATTGGTCCTTTTTCTCTGTTGTCACTTTCTTGTTCTTTATGCAGCTTCAGTTATTTTCATAGGATTTACAGCCTGGCATTATGATAGGGTGTGTGTGTGTGTGTGTGTGTGTGTGTGTGTGTGTGTGTGTGTATGTGTGTATATATATATATTTTTAAGTATTTTTTTTATTTGTGTATTTTTTATTTTCCCAATGAATTGCAAGCTCAAAGAGGGATATCTAATTTGTTGCTGTGTTTCCTGTTCTTAGAGGTATCTTTCTGGCATGTAGTAGGCTGCCAGTTAATATTGGTTGATTAGTCTGTGGCCATGCTACTCTGAATGTGCCCCGAGTCTGTCTGATCTTGGCTGATTAAGTCACGATTAAGTAGAGTATTTGTGGGGAAGTGATGGAGACGAGTGTTTACAAAAGGATACTTGGAAACATGTGGTTTCACATTATCTCTCCTCTCCCACCCCCCCTTTTATTGACTTGCCAATGGTTTACATTTTGGAAATACAGCTTCACACCCCCATATATGCATATACTTCACTTACCCTCCAGTGTTATTTTCATAGCAATACTGACTGTGACATGAGTTTTCTGCCCTTTAAAGGTAAATAGGTATTCAGACAGGGTAAGTAACAAACTTGCTCATATAGGTTTTATTTAGTAAATTCATTAAAAATGTTTTTATTGAATAGCCTAGGTGCTAGGTAGAACTATTATTCAAAGTCTGACTGATATGTAGTTATAGGAACAAATGTGTACTGGAGAAAGTAATTAAAAGTGATGTGAAGGAGAGATTAGAAGTATGAAATCCTTTGAAATGTTACTTCAGGGCTGAGCTACTACAAAGGCAGGGAAGTCAAGAGGATGGTAATATGTGCAAGAATTGATGAGACCAAGTCTCAAACCTGTTAGATTCTGAAACTATCAAAGGAAGACTCAGAGACAGAAGAATTTAAACAATAATGGAAAAGGTTACTGGCAACAAATACAAGGAAGTCAGATTTTAGAAGGAATGGTTTGTCAAATAAATATGATTATTTAAATGGGAATGAAAGCTGCAAAATTACAGAGTTAGCAACTGCCACCATAATTATACACCTTTTATATGGTAGGAAAACTACAGCTTTTCCACATGGTTATCTTTCTTACAAAGGTTATAATATATCAGCACAGCAGACTTTGGGTGTAAAATTGTTTTACTGGAGAAGTCAGGTTTCAGAAAAGATTTCACTTATTTTAGGGGCAGACCCAGACAGAATGACATTGCTATCTTGTTCTGTCCCAGGGAGCAGAGTGCATTTTTTCCCAATTGGTGTGTGAAGAGCTCAGCTACAATGGAAACAGGACACAGAGTCCTTTTTTGCCTTTCTTACCCCATGGACCTAGCTGAGGATGGAGTGTATGTGGGGGTGCATATCAGTGATTGCAGTTCTGCTCCAGTAGGATCTGCAGGGCATCTGATCTGTGGGAGGAGAAGTCCAATACCTACACATGAGTAAAGTCTGTGTGTGATTGACCAGAGTTCATACTGTGAGTTACTAGCTTAGCGGTTAAAGGGGAGCACTCTAGAACCCATGGAGTGCTAGTGAAGAGAGCCTCCACAGAACCTGAGGCACATGGTAGGAGTCTAGAAGAACTTGAAGAGGACAGAAGAGGACTGGCCTGAAAAGAAGAGAAGAATTCAGAAGCCAAGAAGTAGTGACCATATTGTTACCTGACTCAGAGAGATCTAGAAAGACAAAGACTGAAAATTAGCCTTTGGATTGATAAAGAAGGAATCATTGGGAAAACAATAGGTGTGAATAGTTTAAAAATTGTTAGAAAAATGGGAGCATATGTGAACACAAATTTACAGTGCGTAAAACTATAGAACTGATGGAGGAAATACAACAGTGGAATACAAAGTCTAGAAGCAAATTAAAACTATATAAAGTAATTTAGTATGTAAAACTGTATGTAAAACCTAGAAGGGATTAAGTGAAACACTGGGATTTTGAATATGTAAAAGTCAGGGTCTTTGGGAGAGGGTGGGGTTGGGATAGAGGTGGCAGGAAGTATGAAAGTTTAGCACCCTTGGGGAGGGCACAGCTCTGAGTTTCTTACCTCCTGTGTGCTTAGGGAAAGCCGTCCTCTCCAGGGTTGTGCCTGGACCCTGCTGGGCTTTCTTCTTTCCGTGTCTGTGTTTCTCCATCCCTCATCTCCCCTGGGAGCACTTTTTTTTTTCGTTAAAGATTTATTTATTTATACATACAAACTGGGGTACAGGCCAGAGGCGTGGGGAGGTGAGAGGGTTCACCAGAGACAGAGCGGGGAGCAGAACAGGAAGATCAGAAATACACTGCCGAGGGGAGCAGTGGGCTAGGCAGGAGAGGTCTGCCGCACCATGTGGGATTCTTTCCGGCTGGGCGTCAAGCTCATGTCACCACTGCCCACAGCTCCACAGCGCAAAGCTCAGCCACTGCTCCAGCAGGGAGGCCCCTGAGCACTTCTTTATAAACACCTGTATATGAATCTTTATGTCAGTGCCTGCCACTGGGAACCCAACACAAGGTGGCTCTGAAAAAAGGCCATACTTCTGTAGCTATGCATATTGGCAAACCTGTCGAAATTTAATGTTTTCCCGGTTGAGTTTCATGGTGCACTTCTCCCTTAATATATTTGGGCAAAGGGAATGAGGAATGGCAGCTTTTTAAATTACTGTGTTAAAAATACGGATGCTGTTTGGATGATTGCATATTATAAGCAGTTTAAAAAAATTTAAGCTTGAATGTACTCCATGATTGTATACACTGAGTGCTTCCTCTTATATTTATTCACAACTGCTTAATGAGGTAGGGCAGATAGTATTGCAATTGCCATTTCACTAGTGTAGAAAAATAATGGATCAACCTGTCGACAGTGGTTAATAAAAAATAAAAATAGTGGTTAATCTGTCAAAGTTTCAAACTGGAGTTGGAACTCTTTTCTCTATTTGATTCAAATTCTGTGCTTCTCTTACTAGTCTTATGGGCCAAAAGAGTTGGCATATATCCTGAAGACACCAGCAAGGCTGTTCTGCTATTTTTACAAGGAAGGGCTGGACCAGATTCACTGTGGTGTGTTTGAGGCCTTAGTGGACTTAAATGGGTTGGAATGGAAAAGAATGTGACAAGTTCAGTTGTGATAATGGTGAATTTGTGAAAATGGCATGCTATAAAAGACAATTGGATTTGGAGATGGTTTGGGAGAGAAAGAAGACAGAACCCTATTGATTTGAATCTGATGAATGAAATAATTTGGAAAAGAAAAGTGAGATTCCAAGGATTCGGTCATGGGAGAAGCTTTGAAGAGCAAAGAACCATTGAAGAAGGGAACCCTGGAAGAAGTAGGGGGAATTCAGGATAGTGTGGGGGGGTCTGCTGGGAGGGTAGGAGGGAATCAGGATTGAGATTGTATTTTTTCTGAGATGAGAAGTATCACAGTTTTTTTTTTTTTTGAATCTTGAGGGAAAGAATATGCTAGAGAAAATGACTGTAGATGTTTATATAAAGTGACTTTTGTTTTGATGAATTTAAGGTCAAATAGATTGTCAAGCTTGGAGAGGGGAGCTAAGGGCAGATTTTGGATAATGACATTTTATTGAATACTTATTGTAGGCTAGTCTTTGTGCTAATTATCTTATTTTAATATTTAATTAACATCCTCAGTATAACCCCTTAAAGGCAGTTTGGTTATTGTTCCCATTTTACAGATAAGTTAACTCATTTCCAGAGGTCATACTATCAGTAAGTAAGCTAAGTTTTAAACTCAGATCTTTCAGATGCCATTGCATAATCCCTTAGGGTTTACTATGGAGGAGAAAGACTGGGAATTCCTGTATCATTTGCTCACTGTGACACTTCAATTTTTATGAACAAAAACAACTTGTTCTTACTTTCCAGGGGGCAGATGATTTCTGCTGAAGATTGTGAATTCATTCAAAGATTTGAAATGAAAAGAACTCCTGAAGAGAAGCAAGAGATGCTTCAGAATGAAGGCAGTCAGGTGATTGATACAAACATTGTATCATGAACACAGATCTAACTCATTAAAAATTCTAGAAAACTCTTTTAAGTCACTGTATAATATTCCATTGTTGGCATGTGTCATAATTTAACTGAAGATCATTTTTTACTGGGAGACATAATGAGTGTTGACATACGGGAGATGTTTTTGTTAATATTGGAAAAAACGTTATATTTTTTATGTTTATTCCTCCATCCTTTTCTGCATTTCTGAAAATCTTAGAATTGATTCCTGGAAGGGATATTTCAAAGTATATGATGTTTTCAGAGTTGCTTAACTTTCTTTTCCCCTCGAGAAAATTCTTTCTGCTTTATTTTCTACTAGAATAAAATGCAATTCTACTGTCCATCAGATTTTCTCACATGGGACCCTGCATGGCTGAAGAAATCCATATTCAACTCAGTTTGATTCTCACAACAATCCTGGGAACTGTGGAGAAAGCATAATATTGACTGCAGTTTTTATAGTATTTCAGAGAGACAGTTACATAGTTGAGAAGTTGTAGAATGAAGACAGGTCAAAGCCTTTCAATTTAAACCTCAATCCCCTGATTACTCTAGTGTTTTGCTTTCCTATAAATGCAAAAAGCAGAACTAAAACCCTAAAACTAAAAATAAATTTCGATTGTATAACTTAATCTTTGTGCTCTTGTGGTAATCAGGAGTTGATAGTAATTAGGTCTGTCTATTTAAGTAGGGTAAACATTTTGAAATTTATCACTAGAAATGGTAAAAAGTCTGAGTCATACTTCACAATATTGGTAAAAGGTGTACATTTTCTATAATAGAAATATGTTAGGTGCTCCAGTAGGTTAAGTTACATATACATGCCTGTCTAGATTTTAATTAGTCAACTCATTAAAAATTATTTTTTATGATTTCTGTAAGTAAAATAATACTTTAGTGAAATCCCATTAAAATGTTTGCAATTGATGGTCCAACCTCTATGGAAAGTGGTAGCAGTTTCTCAAACAACTAGAAATGGAGCTACCATACGACCCAGCAATTCCACTCCTAGGAATGTACCCAAAGGACACAAAAACATTAATCAAAAGGTCACATGCACACCTATGTTTATTGCAGCACTATTTACAATGGCTAAAACATGGAAACAGCCCAAATGCTCAAAAATTGATGACTGGATCAAGAAAATGTGGTGCATGTATGCAATGGAGTACTATTCAGCAATCAAAAATGATAACACAATTCTCAGCTACATGGATGTCACTAGAAGGGGTCATGCTCGGTGAAATAAGCCAGAAGGAAAAAGAAAAATATCAAATGGTATCACTTACAAGAGGACTATAATAGAGCCAAACGAGAAATCAAAAGGAGAAAAAGCACATAAAACATGAACAAAAGCAAAAACTAGCAGGCAGCCACAAATAAGAGACATTTTCCAGAGGAGGGAGAGGAAGAGAGACACCAAAATAGAGGAGAAAAGAGCACAAGGAACTATGGTGATGGTTCACGGGTGAACTGGTGGTGGAAAACCTGTGGGAGATACACAATAATGTAAAGGATGTAAATTAAAAAAAAAATAAAATGTTTGCAGTTGAAAATAGTAATTAACATTAATTTTATTTTTTTTTTTAGTGTGCTAAAACATTTATCAACCTGATGACGCATATCTCCAAAGAACAGACGGTTCAGTACATACTAACTATGGTTGATGATATGTTGCAGGTAGGTATTTTCAATACATGTGGTGACTTCATCTTGTGTACTGTGCTGTAATAGTGTTTTGGAAGATTTTACTTACAGCATTGGTTCTCCTCTAGAGTGTAAATAAAACATTTTTTCTTCATTGTGTAGTTGTAATTTGCTGACAGTAATAAAGATGAGAATGGCTTCAGAGGCTATTTTTATTATTTTTCAGATTGTCACATTATCTATCTATCTATCTATCTATCTATCTATCTATCTAATCTATCTATCAAGACCTCGCACCAGCAATGTTTGGTGAATCACTCTGTACTTACAGATGATATGTGGCTCCTTCTCTTTCAGTTATTCAACAGATTTCAATGCTCCTGTTTTCCAGATAAATGCCAGGCACTGGAGGCTCAGTGTGGAATGTAGACAAGGTGCTTCCTCTCAAAAGCAATGTCTCTTTGGAGAATGTTTTGCTTAACATATGAGACTTTTCCAGTTGCATAAAGTTTCTATCGATTACTTTGCTGTTCCTGGACATGGAGGAGCCTTCTTTATCTACAGTCTTTTATTTTATACCCAAATATAATCTAGGTTTGGACTGTTGGTATATAGAGCAATTCTTTTTGAGACAGGTCATCTGGTCGCTAAATTCAGTGCC
Source organism: Scalopus aquaticus (assembly GCA_004024925.1). Classification (NCBI taxonomy): domain Eukaryota; kingdom Metazoa; phylum Chordata; class Mammalia; order Eulipotyphla; family Talpidae; genus Scalopus; species Scalopus aquaticus. The sequence continues at coordinate 1,526 of PVIJ01016481.1, read as the reverse complement.
TGTCTATGTCTCAGTTGTGAAGGAATGTGTCAGTCTGGCTTCTTACAGGGAGTTGTTTTGTTAGTTTACAAGGAAAAACATTTAATGTTGGCCTACTGTATGCCAAGGACTGTGATATATTTAGGCTGCAGAGGTCAGTAAGAATGGTGCTATCTATCTAGAAACCATCCGTTAACGCAAATATGGTGAGTTTATAATGTGAGTCAGGATCAATATTCAGCCTGGACTGATGCAAGCCTGTCTGAAATGTCCTTCATCTCTGAAAACTTTTTCTTTTAGAGTTAAGAAAAATGGAGATGGCTATCTTGGTTATTGTATAAGACTGCACCAAGAATGAGGAAGCTGTGAGGTTCTATGCACACCTTGGTTTCTTACACACACACATACACACACACACGTGCACATAAATATACTCAAATTTTATACACACCTATGCTATACTATATACTTTATCCTATAAAATAAAAACCATAAGTTTATGTTGGTTCTCATTTTATTTCAGCTCAAGACTGCAGTTTATTGTAGTCTCCCCTTTCCATAATGTAACTCTTTCCTGTGACAGTAGAATGGTGAACTCCTCTTACTCTTTGTGTATTTACTTGTTTGTTTTACTTATGGTACCAAAAATGTGGTCTCAGAGTTGCTGGCCTATACAACTGTGAAAGACAAGTTCTTTATAGATTCACTATTTGCAGTATTTTATCTTTGAATTGAGGGTTGTTTTCAGAGTACTGTATTCATGTTTAGTTCAGAGTTGTTATATTTCTTTTTTTTTTTTTTTGAAGATTTTTATTCTTGCATACAAGCTGGGGTGCAGAGCAGAGGTGTGGGGCTGTGAGAGGGTTCATCAGAGACACAGTGGGGAGCAGAACAGGCAGATCGACAGAAATACACAGCAGCTGGCGAGGCAGGAGAGGTCTGCTGCGCCATGTGGGAATATCCCCAGCTGGGCATTGAGCTCGCTGTGCAGCTGCCAACAGCTCTGCAGTGCTGAGCTTAACCCATTGTGCCACCAGGGAGGCCCAGTTGTTATATTTCTTGAACTGCAGTTACATTATTTTGTTTTTATATTCTACTTTTTATTTATGGATTTATTTTTTTAATATATATTTTTATTGTTACTTATGTCTTTTACATTTTGTATTCCCCTTGGGTAGCCCACCACCAATTCACCCGTGATCCATCTCCATGGTCCCTTGTGTTCTTTTCTATTCCATTTTGTGCGCTTTTCCTTCCCTCCCTCTGCCCCCCACCCCCGCCCCCTCCGCTGATTGTCTCTCTCCTATTTGGTTTCCTTATAGTCCTGTTATAAGTGAAACCATTCGATATTTTTCTCTTTCTTTCTGGCTTATTTCACTGAGTATGATCCCTTCTAATTCCATCCATGTCGCTGCAAATTGCATGTGTTTATCTTCTTTCCATGCTGAATAGTACTCCATTGTGTATATGTACCACATCTTCTTGATCCAATCATCTATTTTTGGACATCTGGGTTGCTTCCATACCTTTGCTATTGTGAACAGTGC